>QVAJ01000203.1:956268-981092 GCA_003546035.1 Mixornis gularis
TTTTTTTGCTACACTCCCAAAAGCCATTTCAAACTGCAGACTCTTCAAAACCATCCACTTACTACATTAGGCACTATTTATCTCAACATTTTCAGTGTGAAATGTATGGCTGCCCTATCTAATCATTACCAAAGACCAGAATATTTTCTCATGGGTTAAAAATTTGAAAAAAATAGCACTGCTAACAATATCTGATCAAGAAATGAGAGCAAGTAATAAATAAAATAGGAGAGAAAAGATGCACTGGGAAGAGTGAAACTCAGTGGGTTTCATCATAGTTCAAAATGTCAGAAGTGGAAATCAGATCTAGAATTGGCTTAACACTTATCTTTACATTAAATCACCTAAAATTGGCACTTTCATATTAAAAGGGGTAGGATTATTAAAATCAAATTTTGAAAATTTGGGAGAAATGAAATTTTGACCCATTAGTCACAGATTATCTGAGTGAAATGTCAGAGCACCATGCCTCAGTCTTTGCATGTCACTACTAGACAAACCTAAAATATCATTAATTTACTGTGGCCATTGGTTGACAAAAAACATGCAGGATGTCCTAGACACTATCTTAATCAAGAGAAACAATTCCAGGATCTCGTAATATCCTTTCTACACTTATATTGCCTATGTAAACATCTTCTTGATATTTTTTGATAGTTCATATAGCTCTGCAATCATGAATATTTTATTTCAAATTATGGAATACGTATACTTAATTTAAGCTGTTTTTTTGTTTATTTCACTGCATGTAAATTAATTCAATATAATAAGAGCTAGAAAAACTTCACTAAAGACATTTGCAAAACAGTTTTAAAATAAAAACTCTCCTTGCCCTTCTCAGTGAGTGACTACTGCTTTGCAGGGCAGCAGTCAAAGATGGGTTGGCAGTGAAAACTTCCCACATGTGAAGGAAACTTCAAGTACCATTATGCAGATCATCATTTAGGAGCCTCTCATATCTGAACAGATGGTGAAATCTATTCAAATGAGTATGTAAACATATTTTCAAAGATCACAGCACCCTAAATAAGAGTGCTAGAATTTATTTATCTTGAGCAGTTTTTTGATGTCTTAAAATAAGACAGAGATAAGATTACTGAGACAAAGATTTGTCAGTGATAAATGCCATTTCAGATGTCAAAATCCAAAATTTAGATCTTTAAAATCTTCTCATGGGCACAGATGTTCCAGAATTACTAAAGTACCAACTTTTAATGCCAAAAGCCAGCATTTCTGAAATGTATCATATCATATCATCTGACAAAATCTGGCCATGACTTGATGCTGCTACATTTTATCTCATTAAGGGCTTTGCAGGTTCTAACTAATGATCATAGAGAGGGCTGAAAACTTTATAGCTTTGATGAAATCTACTACATGTAATGAGAGATTGCATTTAGGATATTAATTTATACAGAATGAATGACAGATCTTCTTCCTGTTTTCATTGAGTTTAAATGGCCATTAAGTATTTTGAGGAATGGAATCATTGCTCTTATTTAACTAATTATATAAGGAAAAAAATTGAATCTTGTTATTTTCTCTGTGATCTATTGTTACTCCTGAAGAGAAAAGCAAGGACATTTCTTGCTGGTAACTTTCTTTTTACACGTCCCTGTTGAATTAGAACTTTTTTGTTTTAACTAGTATGCCAAGATATTTGAATCAGAAGTGATGACATTTATGGTGCAAATACATTATTTAAAGCCTCAAGGCCACTAAATATTTTGTCTAACAAATAAGGAGCCTATTCTGCTTCCCTATTTTCACTGACTTATACCCTGGAACTACCAGAGTGCTCCCAGGAACAAAGCAAGGACTAGCTTTTATATGTATTTTGCAAAAAGCATTTTGAATCATGCACAATCCTTATGTGTGACACTCACACTTAGAACAGACAATTTAGTCATTGTGAAAATCTTTTGAAGTGTAAATGACTAACATCTCTTTTCATCCTCTCCATGACTTCAGTTTTATCTGAAACACRTAGTTAACAGGAGAAAAGAGTATCCTTAAAGCAATCTTGTCATATTCTTTTCAGCTCTCAAGGAACCAATAGTTCCCATTTCAGTTCAGAACAACTTTTTCTATTCCATGTGGTATTTTCCTTACTACTCTACAGTTGCRAGTACAGCAATTGAGAAGCAGTTGGCCTAATGATTGCATTTGGAGACAATGTCAGACAAAGAAAATCAGTTGCATTTAAGTCAGTTAAGTAATTTTCCCTCTTGGCAGTGGTCTGAGTCTACCTGTGTCTTAAAAGCAGTTGACCTGTGAAAAAGGTAATCAGACTTTCTGATGTGGATGGCAAACTTTATTTATGTATGTATTTATGAACACGTATTCATATTTATATAAATAGATAATAAAGAGAAACCTTAGACTGAAGGAATAATTACAAATTATCAAATATGAAAGATTATTTATATGTCAAGTTAAAGAATTTACTTTTTAAACATATTGTATAGTAGTTGATTGGAAAGAAAGGTAAGTAAAAAAAAAATGTTTTCCTATTAGTTCAGTGTGATCACTGTTTTAATCAAGATATGCTTTTTTATCATTTAATTTGTCATAATATCTGTCTACTGCAGTCCTTTCTGTGCACAGAGGAGTTACCAGCAATCTGCTGTCGAACATAAAAGTGATTGTCGGGATTAAGAAAATCTCGTGTTCAAATTAGCTCATTCAGATTATCAAGGAAATATTGCTAAGGCTGAATAATTTTAGTATTCTAGAAAAGTGGTAACAGCAACCTGAGGGAATAAATCAAGAATATCCCATTAATTGTTAATATCTTAGTAATATTAAAAAATATAGCGGCCGTATTTTGAAGCATACTCTTTGACTTATTTTTTACCTAAAGTTTTCAGATTTCTTTTGCATCTGATTGAAAAAAGAAAGGCAAATCTCTCATATCTCATGCACCTGCTGTAGCTCTAACAAAGTTTTATTGCAGCTCATCTAGTAACAGAAAAATATGAAAGAAGAAAAAGTATGTATTAAAAAGAAGAGAACTTTGCTGCCTGATATTGTGGAGAATTGATACTGTATATCATGTTATTATTCTACAAAAAAATCTTTTGTTGGCATGTACAAACATCTGACAAGAAAATTACTGAAGTATTATTGTGAAAAAAAAAAGCAAACAAACAAAACCCCCCCAAAACATACAAACAAAACAAACAAAACAACAAAACCAGAAATGCACCTCTTTTTGTAAATACAAACCAAAGATATTTAAATCTCAGTTTGATTTGCCTGTAATAATCAAGGTAAAGGCCACTGTAAGTTTATGCTCCTTGTCAAAGGCCTGAAGAGAAGTAAGATCAACAACAAGTGTTTTCCACAATATCTCTTTTTTAGATTTATGTTTTATTGATTTAATAAACCTCTTTCCTGAAATTAGATTGTGAAAAGATGTGGTGATATCTTTGCAGCCAAAGGCTACCACTTCACACTGAAAGAAGCCTAATAATCTAAACCTGAGAAGATGCAGATTCCTTGAGACAATCTCCTCCCTTACTGTCAGTAAGAACAACATCAGTCATGGAAAGAGGAGGGGYTTTAGATGGCAAAACTACCATACAGTAGCTCATAAACAGCAGATATTAAAGGAGTTCTCTTTCAGCTCACCTTGTACAATATGATGAAATAATTTTTGCAATTATTGCAATGCAGCTGTGAATAGGTTACTGAATTCTTACAGACTGAAAATCTACTAAAACAAAATGCATTGAAATTGTAGTGAAACTAAGCAATAAATCCAATATATGTTTTGGTAATTGAACTTTGAATGTTCATGGCAGATGATTTCTCTGGATATTAGAAACCTGTGCCACTTAGCACTAAGACAATTTTTCTCATCCTTCTTTGCAATCAAGAAATTTCTGCCTGCCTACAGTTTAAAGAATTGACTTGTCTGTCTTGTCAATATAAGTATGCTCTCTGGAAAATCTTAACATAAGGTTTGTTCTTTCTGTAGTATTTAATGGCTTATGAGTCATTTTTCAGGTGTCCAATCTGCATGCAATTGTTGGGAAGATACTAGTTCTGCTTTTCTAAAACAATACAGGGATTATTTGGACATCCCTAACTGGGAGACAGTAAGGTCCCAAATGTATTTGGAATTTTGAAGAAAAAGGTTGCTATTCCTAAAACATGTAGGACATGAAAATTAGGATGATGAGGTGAAGAAAAGCTTTATTTTAGTGCTTTTTTGGTATATTTTTTGCTCACTTAAGAACTTAATTCATTCACATCTCTGTATCTGTGGCGTTGAGACCTGTTGATAAATTCAGAAATCCAGTTTGTCACTGAAAAATTACTGGACATTTTCTTGGACATAAAATCCCTATTCATTCTTCCAGTCTGTCATGGAACAGAGAAAGTAAGATGGCTCAATAATTTCTTTAAGGTGTTAACATGAACACTTGCATAACCTTGTATCTTTCTGAAACTAGAAGAGCTGCCATGAAATGTTCAACAACTTCTATGGATGTATTTTTTAGAAGGAAAATCGTCTACATCTGCCTTGATTTAGTACTGATTTTGCCTTGAGAACTCCATTATCCAGCTGGTAAACACAGAATTGTCTCCTTATTCCTCAGCTTAAATGTGTAGAGATTCCTCCAAAGGGTTTTTGATTCTTCACAGGTCTGAGACAACAGAAGAGCTATTTTGGAAGAGCAGAGAGAAGATAACCCTAATGTTGCCACCTGTTATCTCTCAAAGTGTTTCAGAATAGAACTTCATGCATAGGTAATAATTCTTATATGAGTGAGAATAGTGCACATAGCAAGTCAAGGTGGGTGTGTTGATATTGTCTGGTAGCTTCAGCTCCTGCAGGAAGTTTTTGAGTTCAGGTTTGCAGCTATCATTTGCACATGTAAGATACTCTCCTAGTCATAAGCACATATGATCATAAATGTTTCATAAAATGTTTTGAGAATATGAGTAAAGTTGATTATGTAGCTGTTTCTTGGATCCTAACAAATTTAATTTATGTACTTACACAATTCAGTGTGCTGATTGTCTAAAATTGAAATGAATGGAATATAACACCCTGCTGACAGTAAATATGATGAAGACTTGTTTCTCTACGGACTGTTACACCATATACAAAGAACTCTTGCTTTAATGTGTCTGAAAGAAAAAAAGGGTCTGGCTGTAACTTTTAGAGGTCTTCTGAAAGTGTTTTGATAAAAATAGATCAGAGTGGAGACTGAGAAAAAAATGTGCTCAGAAAGAAGTAACTGTGACCTCATCTTATGTCAGAACATTTTTGTTGTATTGCATTGTTTCCCTGTGTTGGTGAAAACATTATCACAGGCTGATTGCTCAAGGTCATGACCTGAAGATATAAGATATTTTGAGAGATAGATTTTTAGTGCAGACAAAAACCAATTTTGAATCCTATCATCCAAGTGAATATCCCAAACTTTACACTTAAAAGCACAAATGTAAAGTGAACAAAGATTTCTATTTTATTTTGAACCAAAAAATGAAAATAAACTGTAATAAGAATCAGATTATTATCTTATGCTGTTCTATTTACAGATCTTGTAGCTTAAGGCAAGGATATATATCAGCTTTTCAGAGRATTACAGCAGTCACTTGGTAGTTCATAAGGCACCAGAAAATCAAGTGGTTGCATATTTTCAACTTGCAACAAGAAAAGGGCCAAGGACCTGCTATTAATATCACTTTATCATTCATGTCACCATTACTAGGCTGCCTTTATCAACATTCTAAGTGCCATTTACCCATGAACTGGTACTTGAACAGCTTATATAGTGAATCCCTCAAAAATAAATCACTATCAAAGGTTTCATATCCCCAGACATGTGACCATACCATTAGGAATATCTGTTTTCCTGCATGACATTTTTCGATATATTCAGAACTGTCTTATTATTCTTGACACCACAAGCATTTGACACCATGTGAAAAACTCCAAAATGAATGTATGCTGGTGTAAATGCTAAATGAAATCTTGTTTGACTTTTCATTGCCTTCTGAAGGAGCTATATTCTCCTTTTGTTATGATTATCCTCTGAAAATAGTAGAATATCTGCTCAAGGGTATTTTGCAGAGAGAAAGGCATTTTTTTGCACAGAGTATTTTTACATTATGGAATATCCTGCTGGTTTTGAAACACTAATGGTATGCTAATTTATCTGACAATGTAAGACACTCTTGTGACCACATGAACACTGGTCAAAACCCTAAATATATCTGGTCACCTCATTTTTTCAAGCTACTAAAGATTGCAGAGATAAATTTTCACACATTGCTTGCCCCAAGGACAGTCAATGGTAGGTGTCAAAGCAAAGACTAATTAGTCACCATTCAGTAGTTCAGGGTCAGAAGAACAGGTTTTTGTAGCTTGCATAAAGTGATCATCTACACTTTCTTATGGCAGACTATCCCTCTCCATTTTTCCCACTCTACCATTTTTAAGAGAACCCATGAGGAAAAGACTGCGATACTAAGAACTTACTTTTACAAAGTACTTTGGGCATCATCAAATCTTTGTGTAATGCATCATTTTCTTCATGAAGTCAATTGATCTTTGATGTATTTTGGTAAGTCTGCTATTTAAGTCTGTTTATCCTCACATGTATAGATGTGTATTTTGTATCTTTTTAATGCATATCAAGATTCTGAAACTTCAGAGCTTAAAGCCACCTTGTACTTCTATGTGTTTAACGTGAATGTGTGATGATTGCCCATCCTCATTCAAACTTTCATCCTATGATGTTTTTGAAAAAGCTTAATGCTACGTGAATGCAGAAGATAAATTCTCCATAGTTTCTAACACAGTGAGTTGGTTGCTCATTAATAGCTGTTTGGAWTTTCACTGAGTGTAATCCAGTCAAAGTTATTTTCTACAAAGTATCCTGTCACATTTTTGAGCCATTCATTATTTTTCTAGCCGCTACTATTACTCAAGTAAAAAATTTCAAAATTTAATAAATTTTTAAAAATCTCACTGCATTCTTGTAATTGGTAACACATAACTACAATGCAGAGACATAAATTCTTTTAAAAATAGGTTTATTTTACCTGTGAAAGTAACACAATTCTTCAAACCTGGCCATTCAAATCAGATCATTCACGTCCATATTATACTTTGAGAAAGACATATAGGATGAGTATGATAGATTTTCAACAGAGAAGTAGTTTTCTTTTGTGCTGTAGGAGAAAGCAAAGTTGTGACAGATGCTCCAGAAAGACTTTGGCTTAGTCTGGAATATGGCCAAACCTTATCAATGCAGTTCTTAAAAATGTTGGGTTCGTCATGGAACAAACACCCCCTTTCATCTATGACATCTGTAGGGCACATAATAGAATAAACTTATGAGCTGATGTCCTCATCTTGCTTTTATTTTCGTTTCCATCATGATCTCTCTTCATTTAGTCAGTCATAAAAAATTAGAACACTTGCTCCCATCTGAACTGCAGTTTCCAAACCTAAACCTGCTTAAAATCCAGCTAGTCTGTAATTAAACACGGGGGAAAACATGAACATCAGTTATGGGTCCATGTTAAATCAAGAAAATAAAAGAAAATTCTGACTGTGCTTAAGGATGAGAACTGACTTTGAAATGAAGAATTTAAACAAGGTTTGTTTTTTTCCTAATGTATGGCTAAGAGTATTGGATTGTATGTTGTAGTTATAACAAGATTTTGGGAATAGCATTCATTGAATGCACTCAAAATACATGTAAATGCAGAGTACATTGAGGACTAAGGAACAGCAAAACATATGAATGATTTGCATTTCTTTCCTTTCACACATTGAGTCATACCAAGCAAGTGAATTTCATTCTTTCTCTTTTAAATATTGCGAGTTAATTGTGACATTATGAAAAAAGGCAAAAAATAAGCAAGCTCTATTTTACTTAGGGTTATGAAACACAGAAAATATTTGATTCAAGGCACAGATTTTATTATATCCAAGCTGCTAAGTTTTCTGTAAAGTTCTGTTAAATGAGTGTTGATCTGTTGGGTTTTGTGAGTTTTGTTTGGTTGGCTAAGATTCCTTTGCTCTTCATAGCAGTATGTAGCACACCTGAGTTGTTGAATTAACAGTTTGATCTCTATATTGATTAAATTTAAACTGAGATTTTTCCTCAGGGAATGTAAATGAATCAGATCAAATAACAGAGTGCATATTTCAAGGACTAAAGCTGTGCATCCCACTACAGGCTTTTACCCAAATTGTAGAATAAGCACAGTCTGTGGGATGCTACCGGAGTACTGACAGTTAGTCTGGAAAACAGGATTTCCAGACTCTGTAGATACTCAGTGTCAAAACAGGGACTACAGAAATCCCAGGAAGGGTTTTTGGCAGAAAACCTTCCTGCTAACCCTGGAGTGGGAAGAACCTGAAAACTCCAGACTCTTAAGCTCATTCAAGGAAGACAAGGATCCCTAGGGACTTAAGAAGGCGAACAGCCCTTTTGAGACTCCCAAGCATCTCAGGGAGCCTTGAATATTGCAAGAGCTCTGTGGTCACCAAGGTAGGAGATTGCTTGTCAAGACTCCCTTGGAACTTGAGAATCTGAGCATCTTCAAGCCCTTTTGACCTGCTTGAGGGAACACGGGGGAAAAAAGATCTTTCAGGTCTTTCTTATGAGTTAGTTTAACTAACAGAGAAACAGAAAGCTTTGAAAGAGCCAGGATCACCCAAAGAAGTCCAGTACTTGGCCAGTGATACATGATATGACAAGGTCCAGGTAAAAATTTCCTTCTTTTTAGGCTTTTTATAGAGATTATGTGCAAAAAATATTTTGGTGTGCTTTTTTTTTGGTCGTGTTTTTGAAACAGAACATGAAAAGCATGCAAATAAGAAAAATTTCAACTATTATGCATCAAACCAAGATCTTGTTTGATATCTTGTCCTTCACAATCATCAAGAGCACATTCTTAAAAAAAAGAAATAGGGATCATACTCTAGATTTCCCAATTCACCCACTTCATTTCACTAATARTTCTGTGGGCCTTCCATCTTCTGTCAGTAGCGTCTCCCCAAACCTATAGAAGGTACTCCATTTCTCTCATTTCCTGTATTTTGATCCTTATTTTTTAAATTTTAATGTTAGGGGTTTTTTAATGGGATTAACAGGACTGCAGGCAGAATGCAAGAATATGTATTCTAACCAAGTTCTTATTTGTTCTTTTTTAATATTATTGAATGGCTAACATTCATTTTGCCTTTTTGACTGCTGAAAATTCTATATGATATATTCAAAGACCTATCTGTAGAAATCTCAGGAACTCTTTAACATCATAATAAAGCAGAATCTTTATTGTGATTATGTCATTGAGTGACTTTTTGAAAATAATTGCCTTGTATTATTTCATTTGAGTTAATTTGCCACTTTATCTTCCTTTTTTTTTTGATGCTCCATTCAAATATTATAAAGTCCTTTTGTTATATTTCACATTCAGGTTTGCCCCTTGTGCCTGATTTTGTATTCTTAGAGTGCTATATCACATCATTGCTCCTATAATTTTCAGATTTATTTGTAAACATATTTGACAGCAGAGAAAAACCAAAAAGATCTCTCTGAGAAGTCCCTGTAGTTGTGAAAACTGACCATTAATTCTTATGTTTTCCTTCTTACCATGACTGAATCTTCCCTTGTATCTCTGACATCTTAGTTTATTTAGGAACTTTTTTTCAGAATGTACTGAAAAGCCAAGAATACTTTATTAACCAAATTTCCTTTTATTTTCTCACAAGTTTATTGCTTTCTTGAAGGACTCTTGTGGATGTGTCGGAGTTGCCTTTTCTCTACAAAAGCTGTGTTGATTCTTTGAAGCACCAGTATTTATCCTCTTGTTTCTACCACTTTGTCCACTGTGGGTAATGGTGCTGATCTGTAGCTATCCAGATCATTATCCAGCTTTCTTTCAAAAGTTGCATTTGCTACAGTTACAATTTATTCTCAGCAACTCCAGTTTAAGCAGTACTTTGAACTCCCCCATGAAAAATAGTTCCAGAGAGGGAAAATCCTCACCTCCTTTGTAAGCAAAACCAATTAAATAGGATTCATCTTCTTCTTTTTCTGATAAAAACTTTAATGTTCTCCCATATTCTTTTTATTGTGTGTATCTGCCTTATATATCTGATCTGTCAGGTTTTAATTAAACTATGAAGCAATGAAAACTGAACGAACATATTCCCTTTTCCTCTACATCATGTATTTCTGATTTTGGTAGTATGAAATCCAATATTAATCCTATTAAAATTTTCATCTTGTAACTCAATTTGAATGTGACTTGTGGTAGCTTATTTTGGGAAATGTAGCATTTCATTAAATGAAATGMGTGATATTATGATTTCATTCAGACCTACTGTGGAAATTAAATTTCTTCCGTAGAACTTTTAAAATTGAAATAATTTATTTTGCAAGGGTAAAGACAGCTTAATGATGAATTTAGGTTCACTTTTAAAAGTATATTTCAAACAGCATTTAAGGGCAGCAAACAGATATAATAAAAAAAATCACTCTATAACTCAGAATATTCTTGAATTAACTTTAAAATCATCTCAGAAATGATATCACCTGTAATAGCCCATCCACAAACAACATAAGTGGTGTAACTCTGCTAAAACTAAAATTCTTTTTGTAGACCACTGAGAAATCACCTAAAATATCCCACATAGAAACTTGCAGAGGCAGTAGTTTGGCAAACTGTTCCTCTGCAGGTAATTTAGAGGGAAGAACTCAGAGTGTTAAACTTGCAATTTATGATTTGGGGTATCTCTGTTTTTGTACTTTTCTTTTGTGATCTCAGAGCCAAATACTAGACTGATCATAATGTTAAAGTGCAAAATCTAGTTCCCTTAAGGGAGAAGTAAGCTTCTACTAATCAGCATCACTATACCCTGAGCAGCAAGGTAAGCTTGGAGCCTCTTGTTGCTCAAACACGCACGGCTGACCTGTGTCTTTTCATCATTATATGGTGGATCTGCATCCAGAAAGATTCAGGTCAAATATTAGCAGTAATAGGGTTACTGAAGCATGGAAWGGAACTGCCCATTGAGACTTTGCTATCTCCTTCAACAGAGAATTTCAGGACTGGCTACATGAGCATGTATCAGGAATGACAAATATATAGCTCATCTAGCCCTGTGCCAGAGAACTCGGTGACCTCTCAAAGGCCCTTTCATTTTTATTTCCCTATGATTCTATGAAGATTTGAAAATAAATACAATAAAAGCTTTGAGATGGAGTAAAGGAGCCATRTAATGTTTTGAAGAGATGACACCAGTGCTGTCTGCCTGGGACTTTTGCCAGGTAAGTGATTTTGAACAACAGCTTTTCTGAACACTTATACCACTCAATCCCTCAATTTATTTTCATTGAAGTCTTTATTCTTAAATCCATATAAAGAAATTAGGCATCTGAACAGAAGGGAAACACACTCTGGTCTTGAACTGAGCAATATGCTACAAATATTAATAAATGTAAATATCTCTATAACGATCATTTCTGTAATATAGATATTTTCCTATTTGACCTCTCTCAATTCAGACTGCTGGGTGGGTCATCTGGTTGTTAGTATGTACATGCAAATTCAAGAGGGCTTTATGAGCCTTTCAAGCCTTTTAATACTGCCAGAGGAAAAATGGCAATTTTCTGTGGTCAAAGCCTCATTTTGGTATAAATTTTAAAGATAAAATCAAGTGATTGTGTTAATTGACACAATGTAATTTAGACATGACAATATATATGAAATTGAAAATCACCTTGAAAAGTACTTGAAAACATAAATATAATATAAACTTAGAAGTTATGTATGCTAAGTGTGAGATTATTTTATATCTTGATAATATCTCCCATTGGTATGACAACAATATAGACCTCAATTAATTTATGACAATCTATTTTATACTTAAAAGATTTTTTCCACACAAGAGCAAAGCAATAGCACCATCTAGAAGAAGCCTACTTTCAGTCATATGTCAGTCCTTTCATGTCTATCTTTTTTCCTCCCTCCTTTGCACTGGCTAGAAGATAGCCCTTCTGTGTTTCCAATTTCGTCAAATTTGTATAGACTTTTGATACTGTAGTTATTTGCATGAAGTATCAAAAATTAAAATTAAATTAATATTCTTCTGTTTAAAGTAAGGTTTCTAAAAACATTTCAGGTAAAGAATTAATTAGCAGAATTTAATTTCTTTATATTTAACCATTCTTGACATTTTTACAAAAGATAAAGACAGAATCAGATACTTGGCGGAAAAAAAAAAAAGCTTACACAAGTGGATAAAGCTTATAAAAGTATGAGAAACTGAGAATGGACCCTAAAATCAAAAATGTTAAAACACCTGAGATAAGCCTTAATACTGGATACTCCTTCCAGGATTTTTTCTCATATTGATAATACYGGACCAATATTAACATGCCATGTGGCCATAGTGCAGATGAAAAAATATTTATCTTGTATGATACCATGATAATGCAGATAAAACTTTCTGCCACAAAAACAAAAACAAAAAAGAAGAAGGAAAAAAGAAAAAAAAAGATACTGACATAAAATTTTATCTGTAGGCAAAGAAGAGTGTCCAGTAAATCAAAAATTTCTTATGTCCAGCACTGGATTTTCTGCGAACTTTAAATATATAAAGCAAAGCCCCATGGTCAGCCTCTTGATAATTATTTAGGAGCAGCACCTCTAATTTAAGTCTGTAGTCTAAATCAGAAAAAGAAAAACCAAAAACCCTTGAATCAGAATTTCACAGATTTCAGATGCAGGTTTTCTGTCCAGACCTTTAAAAGTGCTTTAGAGAAGGTAAGGTCAAAGTGCTGAACCTTGTAGCTGGGAAGAAATGAGAGTATTTTCTCTACCATTTCCTTCACAGTGATGACAAAATTTTGCATCAGTTACTTAAATTTTATCAGATGCTCTTGCAGGCTGGACATATAATCTGTGATAAAATTTTAAGTTTTATTTTGTTTGTTTTGTTTTTAAACTAGATGACTAGGCTTGTTGTCTGTCTTCCTTCCCAAAATTTGAATTGTTCTTTTAGTTTCCCTGGGTCCTGGCCATAAAGTAGCAACTGAAKTAGAAATTATAGAGAAAGTCAAGTGTTGTGGAGAGGGAAGGACAAACACAGCGTGTCCTCGTCAATCATCTTGCGCAAGCTGGAATTTTCTCCACATGGGAAATGTTGTGGCAACGCACATTGCATTGCTGCAGTTGTACTATGAGGTGACATAAGCATCACAGACAGAGGCAGTAAGGCAGAATTGTGTTGTGCAAAGAAGCTCTGTACAGACACCTGAGCTAGCCCCAGGCAATGCTGATACCATCATGTGGTACACACAGCCTCCTGTTCCAGAGCAGCAACCCTGACCTCATGGCTGCCTTGTAGCTCAAGCTTCTTCAGGCCATGGTGATGATCCTGATGGAGATTTCTGTCTGGCAGTGAGGGAAATCACTGAGTGCTAATTTAGGACCAGCCAYGCTGTGCTCTGTGGCACACTGCAGACATACCTGCAGACTTTAACTGCTCCATGGGGAGAGAGGCCCACCAAAGATGTGAGACTGTAAAGCTGTAGTAAAAACCAAACTGCCCAAAATCCTTGTTTCACAGAATCACARAATGATGAGGGTTGGAAGGGACTTCTGAAGGTCATCTAACTCCACTTCTAAAGCAGGTTTACCTGCAGCACATTACACAGGATCATGTCCAGGAGGGATTTAAATATCTCCAGAAAAGGAGACCTCACCACTTCTCTGTGCAGCATGTTCCAGTGCTCTGAAYAGTGCTTCTTCACATCTAAAGTGCCTTCCTTGTGTATAATTTAAAGTCTGCACAAGATGGAAGTTGTAAATTTGCAAAGGATAGAAAGCACTTCACAGCTTCAAAAGAGAACCTCACATCTTCTGGGGACTTAGAGGTGGCAATAGTCACGACTGCACAGCTGAATTCTGACATCCCATGCAGTGCAGTTGGGGCATAACAGTTGATATTCCTATTCAGCACAGACTGGAAGAGAATCAATAAGAAAAATGGCACAACRTAACCAATGAATATGGCATATAATATTTTCCTTTTTTAAAATCAGCTTATAAAGRGCAGGAACAGGAGATATGCCTTTAATATATTTCTACTTGCATTTAAAATGTATTAAATGTAAGTGATTTAGACTTTTTTTATTTCATGTTCTAAGTACAAAGAATCAGGACATTAGTATTTAGTGTTCTTTTAATTAAAATAGCAGTTTACTCTAAGCCCTGGAATTAATTACTTTTTGAACTGCTTCTCTGCTCTGCTAATAATGTTTGACAGTTTTAAAATAGAATAGTTAAACTTGAGGCTATTCAGTTTAGTAGGCTGGTGCAGAATGCACTGAGAAAGATGAACTGTAATTTAAAAAACTGTCATGTGCAATAGGATACTATTCATTTAATGATGAAGACCTCTGTCAAAATTTGCATATGCACACTGTGAATGAAAGGCCATTCAGAAGATGGAAACTGAAAGTAATTTGAACATTTATTGACTTAATGATACTAAATTTTGTCCTAACTGTGACTTTAAAAAGAGATGATTATTTTTACATGAGATCAGGCCTTGGAAAGAAATAATTTACATTTTCCAGAAAATGTGTGTTAAAAATGCTGGGTTCAACATATTTTTCTTAATTATGAAGAAGTGTTACAGGACTTAAATTACAAGACGTGCATTTTAAACTAGAAACAGAAAAGTTTTCACCTCTAACAACTTATTCATGTCAATAATGGCCAAAGAAGGACTCTATTTTTAGCTACCTTCTTCGAAATTGCAACTTTAAAGCATATTAACATAACGCTAATGTTAATTAACATTGTCCCAAAGCATAATGCAATATTTTTGCCTTATTTAGAATATTTTGAATCAATTGTACCTGAGAAAAGTCTTCAGTGTTATCTATTAATATCCAATTAGGATATTAATGTTAGGACTACGCTTACTTACCTTATATATKTACTCTTTCCATCTTCTGCCGACCTTCCCCTTTGTTCCCATCTCAAGGTTAGGCAAAGGACAATACAATGAAARTCTAAACTGTGTGTTTAGTCTAGAAGCTAGTCTTTTAAAATAAGGCTTCACTTGGACTGACAAATATGTATCCAGCTTCTTCAGTGACATTCTGTTGATTTACAACTGCCGATCAAGCCAGGCTTTTCCTTCTAATTCAGTGTTCCCAAATAACTCTTCCCCTTCTGCCTTCATTTCAATCTAGTTTGCAGTCCGTCATTTATTTACTTGTAGCTTTGCTGCATGCACTACATATATAACTCATGTGCTAGATATAGCAAAGATGCTGACTTGGAAGATAGAAAATTGCATGCAGCTTTCAAGTTCCTTTACCATAAGAGATCATAAATAAATGCCTTTTTTGAACCAGGTCTATAGTAATTAGTAATTTCATAGTATCTTGCAATAATAACTAATTTAACTCCAAAATATATGATTTGCCACCACCTCTGTTACTGTCTYGCAAGGATGAAATGTTTGGCAAGACAGCAAGATTCATGCACCTCTTTCCATGGCACAACATTATAAATATTCCACCTAAATAATAAATATGACTCACTCTGCCTCCCTAGTGTAAAAAAGAATATTTGCCTTAAATGGTAAATTGAGCCCTATTAACAATTCCCTGGAAAAATACATTTGATTACAGCATTCCACTGGAACACTAATGAGATAAGAATTAGTTGAACTTTCCAATTAACCCTTCTAAGATTCCACACTACCGTGTAGGAGAAATGGTGCTTCTTTGTCTTATTAAGGAGGTAATTTCTTTTATCAGTACTAAAGAGAATATTTCAGGAAAACATCCAATTATCTATGTAACTGAATTATATTTTCTCTTAAGCGCTCCTCATTCTTACAATGAAGAACAGGTTCATAGAGTTCTTATATATGTCACATTGTTTCTAAATACAGCTTTCAGGTGGGACCCCCATTGAGTATTTGGGTTTATTTACCCTAAAGAGTTATAGGAAAAAGAGTGCAGTACAAGCTGCAGTGGAAGGCTCAGAGGTAAGTGCAGATGAATCAGCTAATAATAAACTAGCAATTTTTTGCTAATTTTTATTATGTAATAATCATAGCAGTTTTGTAAGGAACTAGTTATCGAGTTTAAAACTGATTTTAATTTCTACCATTTCAGGTTTCAATTTTAAATTATGCAGAGTCCCATGGTATATCTTCTGCTGTTKTCTTCAAATTCTTAACCTGTCATTGATGATGCAGAATATAATCTTGGGAAGATTTATCATGGGTTTCATGTGCTCTTGGAGTTATTTGAAAACTGATTATTTATCTTTTTTCTTGTTCTTTTGTTTTCATTTTTGGGGTTTTATTTGGTGCTAGTTATTTCAGTCAGAGCATAGTAATCACAAAATTCGTACTAGATAACTTGGAAAGGAGAAAATTTTTTCAAATATTTCTGTTCAACAGCTTTCTTACAGACTTTGCCAGTAATAGGTATGGAATTTCTTGAGCTTTTTCAGATAGCAACATGTCTGTGTTTAATTCGTAAATCAAATTATCAGTATATGAATGACAAAAACCAAAACAWCTTACAAATAAAACCAACCCCTCCCCCTGCCCCCAATTCTGAATTGCCCTTATTCTTGAAATGRCAGAATTAAAGTTTCTTGAAAGCCTTAATTTAAGTGACAAATTTATCTCTGTCTTAAAATGTGGAATCTGAGCCAGCACTTTTGCTAATGCCATTTGCTCCAGAGAGGATATCTGGCAGAACTTGAGTGGTCTTCAAACTTTTTTTGGTAGCAAACCCCATTAGTAAGAGATTTTTAAGTATGCAGCCTAATATATGTTTATTTACTTATTTATAAAATACATGCACAGACTACTGTACTAATACATTATGTTTATAAACAATATACAAAAATAGAAATTAAGAAGGATGAGATAAGGATGAACTAAGAAACTTTTTTTAACATTTGTTTTGTTGTGTTTATTAATGATATAAAAAATATTTTCTTTCTGCACCTCAATGGGTGGTATTGTAGACTCAATGAGTCCACAGTCTCCTCCCATTTTGAAGACCACTATTCTAAATAAAGAAAGAAAATGGAGTACAGTAGGCAACCTTGCCAATTCCTGTATCACCCCCAAAATTGATTTTTTTTAATTCATCCCATTTCAGAGTGAGACTAATCAAACAGAATAAAAGAAAAAAAAGAGAAGAAGAAATAAAAGTGTCTTGTAGAACAGAAGTCTTTTATCCATTGAAATTGTGTGGTATCATATAAATTCAAGTTGCACTTATTAAATACAAGACTAATTATGAAAAACTGCAGATGAAAAGTATCAGATTTCTCTTCATTCCTTGTTTAAACTGCTTTCTTCTCATATTYAAGGGTTATCTCCCAGACTGGTTTGCAGAAGGGAAATAATACACTTTAATTTTCAACAAAACTGTGTGAGAAGGGATGCTCTAAATGTGAGGTATTTAGGAAAACATTTGTTGGAAGAGTGCAGACCCAAAGTCCTTCTGCACTTGCAAGAGACAGTCTGTGAATGACCAGAAAATGGATAAGAGAAAATATGTTATTTTAAGGGACTAAAAGGTTCCATTATCCTGATATCACACAGGAAGGCATATGTTACACCTCTCTGTAGGTGTTTCATCACAAAAGAATGGAATGTATTTCAGTTTTTCGTGTTTCAGCTTCTAGCACTGTTGAAAGAAATACTGCATAAGTCCAYACCAATATACAATTCAGGGCAAAAGGAGCCTATCTGAAGGGTGAAATGGTTGGTACAGAGTTTTCCATGCCTGCTCTGTACCTGTTTTAAAGAATATTTATTTAGCACTAGGTTTAGTCTGTTCCTGTGGGGCTGCATGCACTTTAGAAGTAAGAAAACAGACTCTGCTCTAGGAACACATCTCTCAGCTTCGGTTCATCTATGCGAAAAGCAGCTCACACACTCAAAGTCTGCTCCAATTTGCAATCCAAAATGCGGTGAGGGCAATTCAGAGATTCATTTTAGAACCACACTCCTAATCTGAGCTAAACCGTGAATGTAGATGTGTTGATCAGCTTGGTGATTCATTTCAGTGTTTCCAAATGTCACACTGAGTATAACTGTTATACTGAGCCTGTAGTTTGGATTTGATACATTCTAACAAAAAAAAAAAAATCATTCACAAAAGGATTGTGGCAAAATGTGCATCTGTGATTACATATGACAGCACAGAATCCAAAATATTTTTAAAGAGGGTATAGAGAAGAGAAATACCACTCTCGTATTTCTTCCTTCCCACCCTCAGAAGCATAAATTGCTTTCCATAAATAAGGAAGCCAGTGCCTTCTCCATTTCATAACTGTGCTGTTTCTTTCACTTCAAGGAATGTTTAGTTGAAAATGTGGAAGAAACTTGTGGTTATTTTGAATCCTTTAAGTCTTTTAACTACACAAACAGGAATTAGTTGACTTAGTTTTTATGGGGTATAGTTAGAACACTTGTCAGTGGCACAGTTGGGATGAGACTATCCAAAGTAGCCAAGAAAGGATGGACAAATGCTGATCAGGTCTTGTTTTCACAAGGAAGAATTTGATTGAGAAAGGTATGGAGGTAATTTTCCTTAGGTTCCTCCATGCTGAGAAACTTTTAACCGAGAATAATTTACAATTTTAACTGAGACTGAATAGTCTCCTCTGGTTCAAGGAGAAAATAATAGAGATATATTGTCTCATTTTCTTACACACTACAACTGAAAGCAAGCCAAGTCAGTCCTGAATATTAAGGAGTTTATTTTTCTCACCAAAACTGTTCCATCACTTTATGCTCCATCGTTACCCACTGTTTACAGACTCAAAGCATCACAGTGTGTTTGAGGTGGGAAGGGACATCTGAAGATTGTTTTGTCCAATTGGAGATTGTCTTGTCCAACCCCTTGCCTACACAGGGCTACTTACAGCCAGTTGCCCAGAACTTCTGCTTTTGACATACAAACACATAGGCTAAACACAGAAGTGGGGGAAAACAAAGCAGATTTTTTTTTTCTTTTCTTGTCATTGAGACACCAGCATAACACAATTCAGAGGCAAAAGCTTTTTTTCTTGTCTGTTGAAGAAAACTGTCCAGTGCTTCACGTAGATCTCAATAGATTATACACTACTGTTTTGGACAAAACTTTTAGATATTTTCATGCATGTGTGTCTTTTTTCATCTTGTAATCTCAATTTGAAAATGTTTCACAGTGCTTGAACTGGTCTATAAATGAGTGATCTCCTTTCTGCCATACAACCCTCCTCAGGCTGATCAGCGTTTTAGGTTGGCCTAAAGATGTCAGATCACAGGAAGGAAGTGCTTCATGTTTTGCTGAATAAAATATTCTGGGTTCAAACAAATTGCTCTAAAAATCAATAGAAAAATTCAGCTGTGAATGTGAAAGAGACAGGCTGACAAAACGTGCTATATGAAGAGATTGTCGTGTAGTGGATGGTTTAAAACTACAAAGAATAACATTGTATGTACTGAATCAAGGAACATAATTATGTTGGTTTTCTTGCTTGTTTCTAAAAACAAGATTCAGCTGACAACCAATATAGAACTAATAAAAGTACATTTCTAAGCTAAAAGTGTAGTTGTCATTCCATGAAAAAAAATAAACCAATGTCATTACTCTAAGAAAAATGCAAAACCTAAACTCATCTAAAAATCAATAGGACTCTGACCAAGTAAATCCAAAGACTTCCTAACACTAGCAGGATGCCATTTGACATAATTGTTTATGGCTATTAGGCTTTCCTGTTTTGTTTTATTTTTTAATCATGTTTTATTAAATGTCAGTCCTTTTCTTCCTTTTTTTAGTTTACTGCCTAGTAGAAGTGTAAGGTTCTGGCAATTGGCTAATTAAGGATGTAAAAATATGCACTAAGTTTATAAAAAAATAGCTATAGAATTCCAGGGTAGTGGAAGATGTGCCCACCTAAAAGCATGAGCTACTACTTTACTAGAAAGAGCTTTTACCAAAACTCACATAAAGAGATTTTGCAACAAAATGAGACATAAAGCCAAAAAAAGATGGTGGTGAAGATTTCAGTAGGTGCATGAAGTTCAAAATATCCGACTCTCTATGGAAGAAATATCTATTGAGGCAGAAAGCAATTTTGACCCATCTCTAAATTACAAACACTCAGTAGTTGCTTATAAGCACTTTTGCATAAGCTTGTAGCATTCAACAATGTAGGTCCTGAGAGATCTCCTTAAGGTCTCATTGCTAATGAGAACATGCAGTGGCCATTGTGGTCATGCCTCATTTATTGTGTGGATGCCTCCCTCCATAATGATGGTTACTGATTACATTTTGGCAGAAACACTCTAAGTATGTACCACTTTCTGTTTCTCAATACTATTGCAATGGTCCTTAAAATTATTAGTGACAATAAAAGATCTAGGAATTTTAAAACTGAAAACACCCTATTTCAAAAAAGGAAAAATGTGAAGCTCACTGTTATATGATGTGACACAGCACATTTCCCAGAATAGCAAAATCAGCTGTTTTGTGCCTACTTGGTCTATTACCTTTTTTTTTTTTTAAGTAACTATAACTTGAAACTTAGCCATATGGATGTCTGCATCATCCTGCAGAAGAAACATCTGACTGTCTGTAAACATTTATGTGACTGTATTCAACACTACCCTTTTTCTATTACTCTACTGTTGCTTAACTGAGGTAGACGGCACATCTGTATAGAAATTTATCCTATGGATAAATCAGGTGTCTTTCAATTACTGTACAAATAAAGTTCTGTAACTCATTGTGGATGAGAATAAGGAAGGTCAGAGAAAGTGCTGAGAGGGTTAGAAAGCAGAGTAGGACAGTTTATTAAGATTAACAGCTGCAAACTTGATGTTGCTAATGGCAAGATAGATTACACAAAACAGGTGAATCCTTTCACGGAGTCTTATATCTTCTATATACCTTATTATAAGGAGCTTACTTATAGTCCTGTAGCAAAGCCCTGTGCCCTTCTCATCCAGTGGGATTTTTAAGTGCTCAGGCTGGCTGGTTGAATGGGTGAATCCTGCTAGCCAAGATCACCTCAGACTCACCCTAATGTGCATGCTGTTATTGCTGACTGCCTGCAATCATAAGCATTGATGGCAGATACAACCTTCATTTCAGAGTATTGGGGCACACAATCCACAGGCTGAAAGAAACCCCTGGGGCTTTTTACTGGGAAAAACAAACAAACAAACAAGCAAATACATAAATAGATATCCAGGCTTCCTCATCATTCACCTTCCAGAACAGTTGCTGTGCTGCTCAGTGCTGTCCCAAAGGCAGCAAGGGTACCCACCTCATTAAAAGGTACCCTACAGACAGTAGGCCTCCCGGGGCCTGGGGGATCTGGGATCTGTCTCCCAGACCCGGGGTTGGGGGTCAGACCTGTCCGCCCCCCCGGGCAGCCGGCTCCGCGAGTGCGCACCGCCGGCACGCAGCCATCGGGGCCGTCCGACCTGCGCTCACCACCCCCCCGGGCTTTTCCGCACCCGCGCAAAGGAGGATCCCGGGCTGCATTTCATTTTTAATTGACTTACAGCCTCCTCCCCAACACCCCCGCACCACCCCGGCTGCTCTTCCAAACACACTTTTTTTGTTGCAAACGCCGTGAGCATCAGGTGCGGGGCAAGGAGGAGCGGCGCCGACCCCGCCTCCGAGATGCTGCTGCGGCGTGTGGAGCCCGGGGCAGGGGCTGCGGGTATCCCGGGTTCCCTGGCTCTGCCCCCATCCCCGCGGGCGTCGGCGGCTTTCCCGCGCCGGCTGTTCCCCAGCCTGGCCGCCGCAACAGAGGTGCAGAGCCGGGGGATCCCATCCTGCTCCCGCTGCACTTGTGTGGCACAAATCTTCCCTTCTCCACGTCCCTCACCGCCGCCTCAGCCGTGCGTTTCGCTCCCTGTCCTTTCTTTCCGCCCTCCCCTCGCCGGGGCCGCGGCGCTGCGGGATCAGGTCCCGGCTGTCGCGACTCTGCAGGGCCGGCTCCCGAGGCCAAGGGGGGACGCAGCCCTCTCTGTTCAACCACTCCTCCTCTCCTCTTGTTTTCCTTTGAGACCATTTCAGGTCCTCTCAATACTCCTATTATTGATATGTTTTCTCTACTGTATTCTCCCCCCCGCCTCCCTTCCCTCCCTGGCCACCAGCCCTCCGCAATCTCCGCAAAGGGATGGGGTTTTGGGGTGGGATGTAGCTGGGAGGAAGAGAAGTCCTAGACGCGGGGGGAAGGCAGGAAAGGGATAGACTTTGCAGTCGTCTCTGGGCTGATTGGAAGAGGTAATCATTGTATCTGCGGCCGGCGGATTAGCAGATAAACTTTTATTGCTCCCTTTTGTGCGTGTGTGTGTGCGTGTCTTCGTGCGTGCGTGGGTGTGGATGTGTAGAGGAAGAAGTCGCCTCTCAAGGGGGAAAATCTTTTCAATTTCTCTTTGGCAGGTGTAGGTCAAGGAGGAACTCAGGAGCACTTTGTCTGATCCATGAACTGATTCGGAGAGGGGAAGCGATCCCTCTCCTCTTACCCTTCCTTTCCCAGTTTTGAAATCATTCCTTCCCCACCACCGCCACCCTCCCGTCCTTCCCCTCCTCTTCCCTTTCCCCTTCCCCTGCACTGAATGAATGGAAGAGTCTCCACGGTTTTCTTCTACTTCCCGCCCTGGACTGGAGAAGTGAGGGGGCATCTATCTATCCTCATCCATCTCTTTCTCGCTTCATCCATTCCAGAGGGGATTTCAGACCGTGCAATGTGTTTTCAGTCTCTTGCCGCTGCTACCACTTGATACTATGCTATGCGCAGGGAAAGGGTTTTGCAGAAATGGATTTATTCGATTTTAAAGGATTTCTTCTCTAATGAGGTTCTCGTTGCACACAAATATGACTAAATCCCCTATTTGGTAAATCTTTCTCTACCCCACCCCTCCTCTTTGGGTTCCCTCCCGCCCGCCCCCACCCCTTCAGAGGAGCAAGCACAGGGAGCTGATGACGGACCCATTAATCCCTTCTTCAATGCATCAAAAGAAGCCGAAGGGCTGGAAGTCGCTGGGCTCGGAGTCCTGCAGGAAATGCTTCGATCTGCTTTTGGTTCTGTATGAAACTGGTGACTAGGGGCTCGGCTCGCTCCGCCGCCGCCGCCGCCCGCCGGCACCTGGATGCGCGGGCCGCCGCCGCCGCCTCGCCCGCCGCCGCCGCCGCGATGCACCGCTCGTGGCGGTGCTGGTGATCGCTCGGGTGTGATGGGATTGAGCCGGCGGTGATCATTCGAAGGCGGTGAGGGAGAGCGCGGGAGAGGAAGGGCTGCTCCGCTCTGCTGTGTGTGGGCTTCGGGATATTTTTTTTCTTTTCTTTTTTCCTTTTTTTTTTTTTTTTTTTGTTTTTTTTTTTTCCTACTTCCATCCTCTCCCCGCCACTGGAAGTCCTCCCGTATCTAAATGGAATTAGTGGAGACCGAAGCCCCTTGTGTAAGGAACAGACATGACCCATGGGCGCAGCTTCTTTCACAGTGAGTATCTATCTCCCCCTTCCCACCGCCCACCCGCGGCCGAGCTCCGCCGCCGCGCACGGGCTCCTGCCCTCCGCTGCCTCCACACCTGGCGTGACGGGACGCCCAGGCTCCCGCGCTGTGGGGGCGAACTCCCCCCACGCACACACACTGCATCCTCTCCCCCAGCACGCTGCGGTGCCCCAGAGGGCAGCCGGTGTCTGCCAGCGCCGTGGGGCGGGCGGCGGGGCACGCTCCCGGGGCTGGAGGCTTTCACCTGGGCGCGACGTGTCTGGTGGATTTTGCCGCGCCGGGAGAGAGCGCAGGGGAGCTGCCCCCGCCGCCCGCGGCGCTGCCGTGGGGCCGGGCCGGGGCCCGAACCGGCAGCCAGGCTGAGGGGGCGCGGGGCAGCGCCGGGAGCCGCGGCGGGGGCGGGGGCGGCCACACCGGGCACGGATCCCGGAGAGCTGCGGGGCGGGGGCGGCGCCTTGGGCTGAAATCCACCAGGAGTAGGACGGAGGCACCGAAATATGTCACCTACTCTTCCAAGACCTTAGGGGCCTCAAGCTGCGCGGTGGGACCCCCTCTCCTGCCTCTGTTTTGCAGAGGACCCGCTATTCTGAAGGGGCTTGACTGGCCACAGTTCCTCTCATCACTTCTCTGTGCGCCCACACCTGTACAATAGCGCTATGGCCAGGTATTGCTTGTCCAACAACTCTTCGCCAGGCTAAGCCACGTCCGTGCCAAATCACAGCCTTCGAAAAGCCCGGCCAAGAGATAAATCACTTAATGTACAGCTTGTAATGAAAAACATGTACGGATCCAAAAAAGATGGAAAGATGCGTAATCAGAGCGGCACTCGAAAGCACGATTATAATTACACCCGTGATTAGGAGGGAAAGGGGGAGGAGGAAGACAGTGAGAATACAACGAGAAATTTTGTGGAAACTTTAAAATCATTCCCAAACCGACATAATCACAATATTGTTGTTATGCTGCCAGCACTTCCCAAATGACAGTTTTCAATGAGTGAAGATTCCATGGTCGGTCTCTCTGGGGTCTTTTTTCCCCCTCTCTCTGAAAAGCATCGTTCTTTTTCTGTGGCTTAAGAAAGAAAAAGGCTAGAGATCATAGAATAAAATGGTCAGCCTTGTCTGCTTAAATGAAATATATTGTATTGGTTTTTCCCAGGAAGTTCACAATTTTAATTACTTTCTGGCAACATGCATATTTTAGTGCTGCTGTTAATAATACTAAAGCAAGAATCTTTCTCTTTTTTTTCTTTTTTTTTTTTT
>QVAJ01000203.1:986002-1088812 GCA_003546035.1 Mixornis gularis
TGAGTTCGCAGTTCCCATATTAAAAAAAAAAAAAGAAAAAAAAGAGAAAGATTCTTGCTTTAGTATTATTAACAGCAGCACTAAAATATGCATGTTGCCAGAAAGTAATTAAAATTGTGAACTTCCTGGGAAAAACCAATACAATATATTTCATTTAAGCAGACAAGGCTGACCATTTTATTCTATGATCTCTAGCCTTTTTCTTTCTTAAGCCACAGAAAAAGAACGATGCTTTTCAGAGAGAGGGGGAAAAAAGACCCCAGAGAGACCGACCATGGAATCTTCACTCATTGAAAACTGTCATTTGGGAAGTGCTGGCAGCATAACAACAATATTGTGATTATGTCGGTTTGGGAATGATTTTAAAGTTTCCACAAAATTTCTCGTTGTATTCTCACTGTCTTCCTCCTCCCCCTTTCCCTCCTAATCACGGGTGTAATTATAATCGTGCTTTCGAGTGCCGCTCTGATTACGCATCTTTCCATCTTTTTTGGATCCGTACATGTTTTTCATTACAAGCTGTACATTAAGTGATTTATCTCTTGGCCGGGCTTTTCGAAGGCTGTGATTTGGCACGGACGTGGCTTAGCCTGGCGAAGAGTTGTTGGACAAGCAATACCTGGCCATAGCGCTATTGTACAGGTGTGGGCGCACAGAGAAGTGATGAGAGGAACTGTGGCCAGTCAAGCCCCTTCAGAATAGC
Source organism: Mixornis gularis (assembly GCA_003546035.1). Lineage (NCBI taxonomy): Eukaryota > Metazoa > Chordata > Aves > Passeriformes > Timaliidae > Mixornis > Mixornis gularis. The sequence goes on from QVAJ01000203.1 coordinate 986,706, forward strand.
GGGTCCTCTGCAAAACAGAGGCAGGAGAGGGGGTCCCACCGCGCAGCTTGAGGCCCCTAAGGTCTTGGAAGAGTAGGTGACATATTTCGGTGCCTCCGTCCTACTCCTGGTGGATTTCAGCCCAAGGCGCCGCCCCCGCCCCGCAGCTCTCCGGGATCCGTGCCCGGTGTGGCCGCCCCCGCCCCCGCCGCGGCTCCCGGCGCTGCCCCGCGCCCCCTCAGCCTGGCTGCCGGTTCGGGCCCCGGCCCGGCCCCACGGCAGCGCCGCGGGCGGCGGGGGCAGCTCCCCTGCGCTCTCTCCCGGCGCGGCAAAATCCACCAGACACGTCGCGCCCAGGTGAAAGCCTCCAGCCCCGGGAGCGTGCCCCGCCGCCCGCCCCACGGCGCTGGCAGACACCGGCTGCCCTCTGGGGCACCGCAGCGTGCTGGGGGAGAGGATGCAGTGTGTGTGCGTGGGGGGAGTTCGCCCCCACAGCGCGGGAGCCTGGGCGTCCCGTCACGCCAGGTGTGGAGGCAGCGGAGGGCAGGAGCCCGTGCGCGGCGGCGGAGCTCGGCCGCGGGTGGGCGGTGGGAAGGGGGAGATAGATACTCACTGTGAAAGAAGCTGCGCCCATGGGTCATGTCTGTTCCTTACACAAGGGGCTTCGGTCTCCACTAATTCCATTTAGATACGGGAGGACTTCCAGTGGCGGGGAGAGGATGGAAGTAGGAAAAAAAAAAAACAAAAAAAAAAAAAAAAAAAGGAAAAAAGAAAAGAAAAAAAATATCCCGAAGCCCACACACAGCAGAGCGGAGCAGCCCTTCCTCTCCCGCGCTCTCCCTCACCGCCTTCGAATGATCACCGCCGGCTCAATCCCATCACACCCGAGCGATCACCAGCACCGCCACGAGCGGTGCATCGCGGCGGCGGCGGCGGGCGAGGCGGCGGCGGCGGCCCGCGCATCCAGGTGCCGGCGGGCGGCGGCGGCGGCGGAGCGAGCCGAGCCCCTAGTCACCAGTTTCATACAGAACCAAAAGCAGATCGAAGCATTTCCTGCAGGACTCCGAGCCCAGCGACTTCCAGCCCTTCGGCTTCTTTTGATGCATTGAAGAAGGGATTAATGGGTCCGTCATCAGCTCCCTGTGCTTGCTCCTCTGAAGGGGTGGGGGCGGGCGGGAGGGAACCCAAAGAGGAGGGGTGGGGTAGAGAAAGATTTACCAAATAGGGGATTTAGTCATATTTGTGTGCAACGAGAACCTCATTAGAGAAGAAATCCTTTAAAATCGAATAAATCCATTTCTGCAAAACCCTTTCCCTGCGCATAGCATAGTATCAAGTGGTAGCAGCGGCAAGAGACTGAAAACACATTGCACGGTCTGAAATCCCCTCTGGAATGGATGAAGCGAGAAAGAGATGGATGAGGATAGATAGATGCCCCCTCACTTCTCCAGTCCAGGGCGGGAAGTAGAAGAAAACCGTGGAGACTCTTCCATTCATTCAGTGCAGGGGAAGGGGAAAGGGAAGAGGAGGGGAAGGACGGGAGGGTGGCGGTGGTGGGGAAGGAATGATTTCAAAACTGGGAAAGGAAGGGTAAGAGGAGAGGGATCGCTTCCCCTCTCCGAATCAGTTCATGGATCAGACAAAGTGCTCCTGAGTTCCTCCTTGACCTACACCTGCCAAAGAGAAATTGAAAAGATTTTCCCCCTTGAGAGGCGACTTCTTCCTCTACACATCCACACCCACGCACGCACGAAGACACGCACACACACACGCACAAAAGGGAGCAATAAAAGTTTATCTGCTAATCCGCCGGCCGCAGATACAATGATTACCTCTTCCAATCAGCCCAGAGACGACTGCAAAGTCTATCCCTTTCCTGCCTTCCCCCCGCGTCTAGGACTTCTCTTCCTCCCAGCTACATCCCACCCCAAAACCCCATCCCTTTGCGGAGATTGCGGAGGGCTGGTGGCCAGGGAGGGAAGGGAGGCGGGGGGGAGAATACAGTAGAGAAAACATATCAATAATAGGAGTATTGAGAGGACCTGAAATGGTCTCAAAGGAAAACAAGAGGAGAGGAGGAGTGGTTGAACAGAGAGGGCTGCGTCCCCCCTTGGCCTCGGGAGCCGGCCCTGCAGAGTCGCGACAGCCGGGACCTGATCCCGCAGCGCCGCGGCCCCGGCGAGGGGAGGGCGGAAAGAAAGGACAGGGAGCGAAACGCACGGCTGAGGCGGCGGTGAGGGACGTGGAGAAGGGAAGATTTGTGCCACACAAGTGCAGCGGGAGCAGGATGGGATCCCCCGGCTCTGCACCTCTGTTGCGGCGGCCAGGCTGGGGAACAGCCGGCGCGGGAAAGCCGCCGACGCCCGCGGGGATGGGGGCAGAGCCAGGGAACCCGGGATACCCGCAGCCCCTGCCCCGGGCTCCACACGCCGCAGCAGCATCTCGGAGGCGGGGTCGGCGCCGCTCCTCCTTGCCCCGCACCTGATGCTCACGGCGTTTGCAACAAAAAAAGTGTGTTTGGAAGAGCAGCCGGGGTGGTGCGGGGGTGTTGGGGAGGAGGCTGTAAGTCAATTAAAAATGAAATGCAGCCCGGGATCCTCCTTTGCGCGGGTGCGGAAAAGCCCGGGGGGGTGGTGAGCGCAGGTCGGACGGCCCCGATGGCTGCGTGCCGGCGGTGCGCACTCGCGGAGCCGGCTGCCCGGGGGGGCGGACAGGTCTGACCCCCAACCCCGGGTCTGGGAGACAGATCCCAGATCCCCCAGGCCCCGGGAGGCCTACTGTCTGTAGGGTACCTTTTAATGAGGTGGGTACCCTTGCTGCCTTTGGGACAGCACTGAGCAGCACAGCAACTGTTCTGGAAGGTGAATGATGAGGAAGCCTGGATATCTATTTATGTATTTGCTTGTTTGTTTGTTTGTTTTTCCCAGTAAAAAGCCCCAGGGGTTTCTTTCAGCCTGTGGATTGTGTGCCCCAATACTCTGAAATGAAGGTTGTATCTGCCATCAATGCTTATGATTGCAGGCAGTCAGCAATAACAGCATGCACATTAGGGTGAGTCTGAGGTGATCTTGGCTAGCAGGATTCACCCATTCAACCAGCCAGCCTGAGCACTTAAAAATCCCACTGGATGAGAAGGGCACAGGGCTTTGCTACAGGACTATAAGTAAGCTCCTTATAATAAGGTATATAGAAGATATAAGACTCCGTGAAAGGATTCACCTGTTTTGTGTAATCTATCTTGCCATTAGCAACATCAAGTTTGCAGCTGTTAATCTTAATAAACTGTCCTACTCTGCTTTCTAACCCTCTCAGCACTTTCTCTGACCTTCCTTATTCTCATCCACAATGAGTTACAGAACTTTATTTGTACAGTAATTGAAAGACACCTGATTTATCCATAGGATAAATTTCTATACAGATGTGCCGTCTACCTCAGTTAAGCAACAGTAGAGTAATAGAAAAAGGGTAGTGTTGAATACAGTCACATAAATGTTTACAGACAGTCAGATGTTTCTTCTGCAGGATGATGCAGACATCCATATGGCTAAGTTTCAAGTTATAGTTACTTAAAAAAAAAAAAAGGTAATAGACCAAGTAGGCACAAAACAGCTGATTTTGCTATTCTGGGAAATGTGCTGTGTCACATCATATAACAGTGAGCTTCACATTTTTCCTTTTTTGAAATAGGGTGTTTTCAGTTTTAAAATTCCTAGATCTTTTATTGTCACTAATAATTTTAAGGACCATTGCAATAGTATTGAGAAACAGAAAGTGGTACATACTTAGAGTGTTTCTGCCAAAATGTAATCAGTAACCATCATTATGGAGGGAGGCATCCACACAATAAATGAGGCATGACCACAATGGCCACTGCATGTTCTCATTAGCAATGAGACCTTAAGGAGATCTCTCAGGACCTACATTGTTGAATGCTACAAGCTTATGCAAAAGTGCTTATAAGCAACTACTGAGTGTTTGTAATTTAGAGATGGGTCAAAATTGCTTTCTGCCTCAATAGATATTTCTTCCATAGAGAGTCGGATATTTTGAACTTCATGCACCTACTGAAATCTTCACCACCATCTTTTTTTGGCTTTATGTCTCATTTTGTTGCAAAATCTCTTTATGTGAGTTTTGGTAAAAGCTCTTTCTAGTAAAGTAGTAGCTCATGCTTTTAGGTGGGCACATCTTCCACTACCCTGGAATTCTATAGCTATTTTTTTATAAACTTAGTGCATATTTTTACATCCTTAATTAGCCAATTGCCAGAACCTTACACTTCTACTAGGCAGTAAACTAAAAAAAGGAAGAAAAGGACTGACATTTAATAAAACATGATTAAAAAATAAAACAAAACAGGAAAGCCTAATAGCCATAAACAATTATGTCAAATGGCATCCTGCTAGTGTTAGGAAGTCTTTGGATTTACTTGGTCAGAGTCCTATTGATTTTTAGATGAGTTTAGGTTTTGCATTTTTCTTAGAGTAATGACATTGGTTTATTTTTTTTCATGGAATGACAACTACACTTTTAGCTTAGAAATGTACTTTTATTAGTTCTATATTGGTTGTCAGCTGAATCTTGTTTTTAGAAACAAGCAAGAAAACCAACATAATTATGTTCCTTGATTCAGTACATACAATGTTATTCTTTGTAGTTTTAAACCATCCACTACACGACAATCTCTTCATATAGCACGTTTTGTCAGCCTGTCTCTTTCACATTCACAGCTGAATTTTTCTATTGATTTTTAGAGCAATTTGTTTGAACCCAGAATATTTTATTCAGCAAAACATGAAGCACTTCCTTCCTGTGATCTGACATCTTTAGGCCAACCTAAAACGCTGATCAGCCTGAGGAGGGTTGTATGGCAGAAAGGAGATCACTCATTTATAGACCAGTTCAAGCACTGTGAAACATTTTCAAATTGAGATTACAAGATGAAAAAAGACACACATGCATGAAAATATCTAAAAGTTTTGTCCAAAACAGTAGTGTATAATCTATTGAGATCTACGTGAAGCACTGGACAGTTTTCTTCAACAGACAAGAAAAAAAGCTTTTGCCTCTGAATTGTGTTATGCTGGTGTCTCAATGACAAGAAAAGAAAAAAAAAATCTGCTTTGTTTTCCCCCACTTCTGTGTTTAGCCTATGTGTTTGTATGTCAAAAGCAGAAGTTCTGGGCAACTGGCTGTAAGTAGCCCTGTGTAGGCAAGGGGTTGGACAAGACAATCTCCAATTGGACAAAACAATCTTCAGATGTCCCTTCCCACCTCAAACACACTGTGATGCTTTGAGTCTGTAAACAGTGGGTAACGATGGAGCATAAAGTGATGGAACAGTTTTGGTGAGAAAAATAAACTCCTTAATATTCAGGACTGACTTGGCTTGCTTTCAGTTGTAGTGTGTAAGAAAATGAGACAATATATCTCTATTATTTTCTCCTTGAACCAGAGGAGACTATTCAGTCTCAGTTAAAATTGTAAATTATTCTCGGTTAAAAGTTTCTCAGCATGGAGGAACCTAAGGAAAATTACCTCCATACCTTTCTCAATCAAATTCTTCCTTGTGAAAACAAGACCTGATCAGCATTTGTCCATCCTTTCTTGGCTACTTTGGATAGTCTCATCCCAACTGTGCCACTGACAAGTGTTCTAACTATACCCCATAAAAACTAAGTCAACTAATTCCTGTTTGTGTAGTTAAAAGACTTAAAGGATTCAAAATAACCACAAGTTTCTTCCACATTTTCAACTAAACATTCCTTGAAGTGAAAGAAACAGCACAGTTATGAAATGGAGAAGGCACTGGCTTCCTTATTTATGGAAAGCAATTTATGCTTCTGAGGGTGGGAAGGAAGAAATACGAGAGTGGTATTTCTCTTCTCTATACCCTCTTTAAAAATATTTTGGATTCTGTGCTGTCATATGTAATCACAGATGCACATTTTGCCACAATCCTTTTGTGAATGATTTTTTTTTTTTTTTTTTAATATGGGAGAAATGTTTCACTTTATCTATCCAAATATTAGATATATGTCCAGAATAAAACCCAACCCCCCAACACACTTAGTTTCTTAGTCTCTGCTTGTCTGTTAGACTTTATTATCAAGATTATTTTGACTGCTTAGTAATAACAAATGTTGATATGATGACAAGTAAGTATAGCTCTATGCTTTGGGAAAACAGCTCTGTGATTTGGAAACCTCTTTTCTAACAGTTACAGCTGGAACTGAAAAGATCTGTGGGTTTTTTTGTCATCTTAGTAATAATATATCTGTGACTTAGGCCAACTCTGTAATTCTCTGAACTCCACTTTTTTCCATATAGAAAATGACGGGTGACCTAATAGATATAGATGCTTAAAATGAACCTGTAAGAATCAGATATGAACCATTATTAATTGCCTAAAATAAACACTTCTCATATGGAGCTTGGTTATCGTGCATCCTAGTCTAGCTTCCACGAATTTGTGGGCAGAAGGAACGCTGGCAGCTGATTCCATATTTGAACACTAATCCACTTTAGACTATTGAGAAATTAGGTGGAGGCTGGTGAAGATTACAGGCATAGATGCACTAAGATCACTGCATGAAACACAGCTAAAGTAAACGAGCAACTCAGGGAAGGGGTGGTTCCTTCCTTGCCTTTGGATTTTGACACATTTGGCAGGCAGAGTCCCAGCTAGCATGTATTTCCAGAATTCATTCCTGAGGAGAGTAAGGGCCTGAATGGCTAGGTAGGATCAGCTCTGAGCAGAAGGTGTAGTGTTCTCACTGAATGCCCATGACACACAAGAGTTTTAACTATCAGTGCTGCCAACATCTGTCTCTAGGGGCTGAGCCTGACCAAGAAATAGTGAATTGGCTGCCAAGCCTTCATTTTCCCAGAATTCCAATCTTACCCTGGTTAATAGGGCAACCATCATCCATGCCTCAAATCCTCTGTCACATGGGAAAGGTCAAAGACATAGAAATAGGAGTCTCAGTGCCATCAGAATACTGGAAATATGGAGAGTGGCTTCCTTTGGGGTGAAAATTACGCACAAATTGCAATAAAAAAGGTGAAAATGTTAAAACCCCCATCTTGGAAAGGATCATAGTTACTAGCTCATGGTGGCTTTTGGTGTCTCTTGGGGAAAATAAGAAGAAATTATTACTTTCAATTACTTTTATTAATTGATGAGTTCCTCATCGTACTCATCAACAAAATGGTAGCTGACTGATCCAAAATGCTCTGAATAAGCCCACAGCTTCATTTCCATCTTAGGGTCAGTGCAGCCTGGGCACTGTGTTTGGGCCTAATGCCAAACATGCCGGGGCAAAGCCCTAAACACTCCAAGAACTGATGGATCTGCTCTCTTCTGCTCTTGCTATTCCACTTTCTCTGATAGCCAAAGGTATGAATGATGACAGGAAAATCAGTGTGTGATTTCTCCATCAGGTAGCTAGCTAGTCACTTTGATCTTCCAAATTAGTCTCACTATGACTGTACTAAGGGTTTGCTTCTTAGCCTTTTATAGTCAAACTGTTAATTTAGAATTTCCCAGAAATCTAGTGATTATCTCCAGGTCAAAGTCCATTTCAGAAAGGTTGCATTTGTTTCCAAGGGGAATGGTTGTCCTATCATGGTTGGAGACAGTAGATACCTGTTTGTAAAATGGGCTGCAGATTCACTGCAGCAAGAAAGTAACACCCTCTCCACAAATCAGACTAGATTAATGGGATTGTTAAGCACACATAAGAATTTACTTCACTAGAGATTTGCAAATGCTTTGATGGATGTGAAGAACCCAACCCCTCACTTCCTTCCTACTCCCAGTACTCATTTTCAAATTTTATTATGCCATAGTGAGAGACATTAGTACATACAGTGGCACTGAAATTTAGTCTCCCTCTCCCTCTTAAAAGCCACTTTGCTATTACTGACACAAACTATTATTACATAAATAAGTATTATTAAAAATGTTTTTCTCTAATATTAAAAAAAGGAAAAAATAGGATGAGAACATCAGTGCATGTGGATTTTGTTTCAAACCCAAAAGATGTCTTTATCTGCATACATTTGCAAAGATAAGTACTTACAAGAACAGGCCATGGAGAAACTTGTTTATACAATATGTGCAATTAAAAGATGCAAGTAAACATGAAACTTTTTCTTTACAGTAATGCTATTTCATTTGTATTCTTGTGAGAGTACAAGTGATTTGACTGCAGAAACTACCACTCTGATATTTAATGCATATTTCTCTTTCAGTTGTAGCAAGTCTAATCATCCTACATTTGTCTGGGGCAACCAAAAAAGGAACAGGTACGTAAACTTCAGATGTTCTTGTCAGACAATTTATTAGAGACCAAAATATGGATTTGAGTTTTTAGTTTAGATTTTGAAAATTTTAGTAGCTCATTTATTTACGTCCAGTGTCTGCCCTTTGTCCATTTGATTGGAGTATTCGCATGCCTGTATACACACAAAAAATCCAGGGGTGCTCATCAGGCCCAGCCTGACTCTAACTAAAGGCTATAAAATACTCCCACTTTCAAATTGGGAATTCCAGTTTGGGCACTTACCTACACTGAAAATCTTTTTTCTTGTTGAAGTGTAATTACCTGAAATTTGGTATCATGGGTGCATTTGTGCATTGTGAGTATAGAAAGAGGTTCTTGAAAGCCTTGGATGCTCAGTGTGAGGACAGCCTAGCAGGGAATGCTGCTAAACACAGTGTGTCTGAACCTGTGCCTGAATGCACAGTCCCTGCAGGCTGGAATTTGTTGTAGGAAATTAGGCTCCATGTCATATTCTGCCTGGATATGGACCAGGGTGAAAAAGAAATGCTTGCAGAGTATAAGCCAGATCTCAGACATTTAATATCATCCTTGGATGGGCTTGTTTTTCTCCATTGATCCTAAGGGGGAGCCTCAAACACTTCTACTCTATGCACCAGGGGCATAAACTGTATGGGACAGTTCTTTGATTATTACATACCTCATTCAGAGCAACACCAGTCTAGAACCTACTATCCTTCCTTTTAATAGCAGCCTAGGCATATTTCCTGAAGAATCTATCTCATTTAGGCTACTTGTCAAAGCAAGATGCTCAGGAAGGGATCCCTGGTCTTCTTCAGCTTGAACTGGCCCAAACCTTTGACTCCAGCCTCTCTGCCAGAGAGCAGAAAGAAATGCAAGAGATTCAGGGCAAGGAAGAAAGCAGACAAGAAGGTCTGACTCTGCTCTCTGATGATTCACTGAGGAGAAGAAAACTTCTGGGCTGTGATTTCTGGCCTCAGAGCTATTTATTAATTTTACTGCAAACAGTGAGATAAAAATAATCTATGAACCAGATTCCAGGAATTCCCCTGTCTACCTCTGTCCGATGAATATGGACAAACTATGCTGCAGATTTAAAACAACTTCTATATAAGATCATAATTCTCTGAGTTATTTCCTTGATTTTGTAACTGATATATTCCTGTATTATGGCATGAAGCTTGCTGATAGAGCACATGCTTGAGCTTTTTGAGATGTATGAGTAGGAAATTCATGCCTTCCAAATCTCAAGCACGTGCTTTCCCTAGAAAGTTATTATTTTAAAAGCAATGCAGATTTATTTTCCCTGAGACATCCAAACCTCTCCTCTGCTTTGAAAAAAAYGTTTTGAGTAAGAACTATATGTTTGTACCTGTAAAAAACAGCCTTCTTTTCCCCTAGATCAATAATCATACTCAGTCTCAACAGAGAGAAGTTTGAGGCCACTGATGGAAAAGAGGCTGTTGTATTTATCATGTTAAAGAATCCTAAGTGTCATGTGGACATAATAATTTGTGAGCTAATGATATAATGTTCAATGTCATCATTTCACAGAAAAGCAAACTACTTCCGAAGGACAGAGACCAGTGCAGTGTGGAACTTGGACAAAATATGCAGAAGGAGGCATCTTCACTTCTCCAAACTACCCCAACAAGTATCCTCCGGACAGAGAGTGTGTCTACATCATAGAAGGTGACTGAAAGAAAAATTTTTTATATTTTACCATCAACTGTATTAAAAGGAATAGGTTTTATTATAGGTGAAGCCTAGGTAAAGTCATGGTAATAAATCTTTTCAAGACAAAAGATTTAGAGAACCTCTTGATATGGCTCATAAATTGGTTATGGTGGTAAGTATGCACAGCTCAGTAATARACAGTACCATTTATTTCAGTATATTTAGAAAATGAATAGAACCTAAAATGGTGTAATGTGACAGAAGAAAGGATATTTTAAAATGAGTAGAAAAAGTGAACATGGAAACAGAAATGCTTTTGACTTCCATGCAGGCATTTTAAACTTCCCATAACTGAACCAGGGATGACAAGCTTAGCTAGATAAAGTAGAGTAAAAGAAGTCATACAGAAAATATCCATATAGTGAGTGTTAAAATTATTTTCCATCCAGTTGTTTATAAGAAATGAAAATGAAAAAAGCCCAACCAACAAAATAAAGCTAGAAGCACAAGACAGCTCTAAAATGTAGTTTTTAGAGTATACAGTTGCAGTCATGGAAGTGATGTAGGAAAGTCTAAAGGTGTATTAAAAACAAATTATGTGGTTTCTTTTCATTAGCCTTAGCACAGTGGATGTTGGAAAGATTGTTCTAATAATTGATCTGTGGAAAGTCGTAGAGATTAGATCCTGTCAGAGCTCAGAAAAGATGAATCAGGTACTGTATAGTAAGTCCTTGGAATCAAAAAGTTTCTTTCATGAGTTGTGAATGCATGTAGAATAAAACAGTGGTGGTCTTCTATCCGTGTTTTAGATATCTATTAAGAGAATTATTAATTAATTAATGATGGAGCAAGGAATTACAGAAATAATTATCTTATGAAAGATGCCGGTAGTACCAAGATATATTTCCAAAGATATATAGCTGATTTAAATTGAATTGACTGTTCTAGACCCACACACACTATGTACTTTCAGAAAGTCAAAAGTCACAGCAAAATGACTGAATTCCACTTTGGTGCTAGAAAACTTGACTGAAGTCAGAAGACATATTATTATAAATAATGTAGCCAAACAAACTCTTAAAATAAAATTTATGCTAGTCTGKCTTTGTATATGTCTGAAATTTAAGTAGACATATGGTAAATATTTCAATTCCATCATAGTTTAGTGATTGGTTTAAAACAATAAGTTTTTTTGAGGAAGATAAATATATAGTTCGAAATGTACAATTTAACTTTTTTTTTTTTTTCTGGTTGTACATATGTTGTTAGATCCAGGTCTTTTTGCATATATTGATCAAATTTTCTAGCACTCCTGTGAGACTGTGAAGAAGCAAACCTGTTTTATCTTCAAAGATCTGAAACACAGGATGTTTTATCATTAAAGTGAAATGGTGTAGAAAATAACCCAACATTTTTGTGAAATTTAGTCCCATATCTCAGGTCATGAGATGTTCTTCCTCACAATAAGAAGGTGCTTGAAAGTCCAATATTGTAATGATTTTTATCTTTATTACAGTAATTAAATACTTACAAATATATAGTTAATATGCTGAAAGATGCAAAATACACTGTTGAAATAATGTGACTTAAAATACCTTAAAATRGAAATGCCTAAGAACAGTTTAAGGAGGAAAGATTTAATCAACCAACTTTTATGACAAAGATGAAATTCCACATTGACAAGTTTAGAGCAATGTATAGGGAAAAGAGTAAACTCAACAGAAATCTTGTTATAATTTATTGGAAAATTCAATCTTGTAAAATCCAGCTGAACAATTTTTTATGGCATTGGTATTTTCTTCTTCCCATCCAGCCTAATCAACAGTTTGGATTGCAGCTGGTCATTTTAAAAGCCACAATGAACCATAGGCATTGCACAACATTTTCAGCTCTCATCTCTCCGTGTCTATTTCTGTCTTCTAAAAAATTCAGAAATAGTCATGTCTGTCTGGAAAATGTCACAAAATAGGCAGAGATATAGGAMGATATCTGAGCAGTAGTATTTTAAAATGTGGCAGATTAAAAAMAAGCAAAAGGGCTACTGAAGGTCAAACTTTTTTGTAATTAAAATAAATTATTTGTTCTTTTTTTCRTAACATATAAAATGACAGAAAATGATAAAGAAGTCTAGCAAGTATCAACTTTTCCCCAAATATTTTATAATCTGTGAAACCCATTATCATAAGACTGATATTAAAGGACTGAAAAAAAAACCAAATCAAAACTGATAGCAATGTCTTTGAAATCAGTCTGAAATCTACAGACATTGTGAAGAATCCTGACTAATGGAGGAAATAAATATTTTAGAGTAAGACAGAAACCCCTCTATATGCATTTTATTTCTATATTTATTATTGAAATTTCAATATGCTTGAACAGCTTCTGAATCCTGTTGAGTGCCAAGTAGCAAACCCGAGAGACTGTTGATATGGTCTATAAAATCATCCCCCCATCACTATCTCCCCATTACATGTCTCAGGGAGTTCAGCATACCAGGACTGTAGATACCATACTGAAAGCTGTATGATGTGAGTATAAATACATACATGAATCACTAGATTCTTTCCTGGCTGCTTGCATTCATTCCTTCATTTATTTGCTATCAAACATGGTCTTAGGGCATATTGAAACAAAATTCCTAGTGACTTTGGGGGTCTTTACTGAGGACTCCAGCTTGTAGCATATTGTAAACAGTTGAATTTCATCACAACTTTTTTTCCTCCAAATTGTAGCTCAACTTATATGTATGCAAGTCTTTTATCATGTCAAAATTACTTCGGTGAAGTAAAGGAGCTGGCAAAACTTGCCATCATCATAGACTGTGAATTTCTGAAAGAGAAAGGGATTTCTGATTGCAGAGGCTTCTATCCTGGCAGTCAAAGACATAAATCAAACAGTTGGAAAGTTGGAAGTTTCTTATATTATTCTGCTTTCTCTCTCTCTCTCTCTTTTTTTTTTTTTAAGTTCTGTTTCAGTAGTAATGATGACAAACTCTTGGGGCAACTAGGAATTTTAAAGTCCAGGTTGAATGCCTTTCTAAAAGAAATCCTTTAAGTCATCTAGAAATCATGGACTCTGTACAAAAATTGTTATGCTAAAGAAGAGTGTCACAAGTGAGGCTTGGAGGAGGTGGATACAACTCCCCAAGGAGCTTCTGATGAATCCCATCTGCCTTTCAAAATGCAATGAGAATTTGTTCTTTTTGTTTGTTTTTGTTTTTTTCTTTTTTTTTCCCCCCTTTCAATCTTATTTGGCATATAGAAAACATAGAAAATGAACTGAGAAAAACTGGCCAAATTTCACCCTTATTTTGCATATTCGTGATTCTAACCTGACAAAATTCACAGCTGCCCAGAACAATCACAGCAGTGACAGCAGTAGCCTTTGCCAGACTGCAGAACATTTGGCGTGTGTGCTACAAAAGGAAATTTGCTGGGGAGATTTTGTAGGAGTGAAGGCTTTTATTTGTATTAAAATATTTGGGGAGTGGGATAGTCATACCGTACACATTATAACTTGAGAATTGGTTGTTTGGCAATCCTGTAAGTGAAATACCTGTAAAATTTTAGCCACTCTTCAGCTTTTAATAATTAAGTGCTTATTTATGAATATAGTTATGGACTAGAATTGCTTTACAGAGATATAAAAAATATCTTCCACTTTACGTGTTTGAGAACATAATGGGTTATTGCTCTTGAAGGTCTCATGTTCTTACAAAAGACCATTAAACTCATTCATGATATTTCACAGGTGTTAGAACATTGTTGTGTTATCACTGAATGAAAAACGTCTGTTCAAAGTCCTTTTGTATTTCACAGTTATTTTTGTGTTCAAAAAATTTTCACCAAAACAATGAAAGAACACTCTTTTCAAATGGAGATAAATCTGATTCTCTTATCAGTAATAGCAGGATAACCAGAAGGAATAAGGATTATTGAAACTATTAGCAGGGTAACTGCTCATAGAGATGGCAGTAGGTGTTGAGTTGTTTCTCATTTCCATGCAGTGTGGCAAATTGAAACAGATTTTTTCACTTAACTTCAGCTGTCACTACACAGACTTAGAGGCTGATCAGAATAAAAACCTCAACTGTGTAGTTTCGCTGCAACTGTTTTACTGCAAGCTGGAACCTAATGACTCTTCCATTGGATATAAAATCTCAAGTCAGCACTTGTGTAAGCTAATTACATGAAAAGTATGACAAGACATGCAAGCTTTAAGTAGGCCTTTCCATTTCTAAAAAACATTTTTTGAAGAAAGATAATTGGAAGTTAAATATGGAAGTTGTGAGATTTGAAATTGAGTCCTTTTGTGAGACAATATATTATTCAATGTATTCCATTTGGAGCTGACAACTTTTCCTGACAATGTAGCCACATAAGAAGTTCTGGAGATGTGAATGGGCTTTACCTGTGCATTAGGATACCAGAAATAACCACTCCATCCCTCCTTTTCTGATTGGTTGACCAGATACCACTCCAGTCTGGAAGATTTGCATATTCTGGGKTTTTTTTTTTGTTTTATTTTTCTGTAGGTACACACAACCTATTAGTGACTATTCTGGACTTGTTCCCAGTTTATTTCTAGAAATTTTACTGTGACCTCATGTACACACACTTTGTTGCAAAGGCTGTGGCACAAGATGTGTATTTAAACAATAGCTGTTTGTTCTACCTTCCATTTAGCAAAGAAACCCCTTATTAAAGCCAGGGCATAAGTGTGAAATTGTACCATTTTTGCTAAAAGGAACTTAAAGTTGAGAATTTGAATTATGTGTTTTCATCCCTTACGATCATATCTAGGAAGTTTTGATTAATTATGTGTCTTATTTAGATTATTGCAAGCATTTAACCATTGAACCTTAATATGAAGCACAAGATGAAAAACAGAGATGCATTTAAAAGCACCTGATGAAAAGATCATGGAATCGAGTGTTGCACCCGGGTGTTACTCACAGCTACAGAAGTATGAAGTGTTCCTACTGGCATGGCCAAAATGATGCCAAAACAGGAATTTACATTTAAGGAGTGTGAACAGGCAGTGGTCCAGCCCTCAAACTCAATCCCCAGCTCTGTTTGACCCCAGTGGACAAGTGCTGCTAATGARTATCCAATACTCCATTCTTAAAGTGAAGTAGCCTCTACTCACGGGACTTTAGGGAAAAGTGGAAACTCTTGAGCTCCCTTTGAGCTGATTCGTTCTCTCTGATCCTCTAGCAAGAGTTGAGCTTCACTAAGAAAAGCCTCATCTTGACTTTGTTGAAAAATAAATAWAAACAGAATAGTGTGAACTGTAGCAATATTCTGGTCATAAAACTGGTTGGCAAAGTGAGATTCAGAAAGCTACATGGAGATTATRGCTGTGGAAATTTTGCGTTTTCTCAGATCATGCATTCACCCAGTCGATAGCTCTCATGTGTCACTCTGTAGGCCTGATTCTTATTTATCCACAATCTTTTCTTTTATGTTAGAACCTCCTATACCAAGGCTATAGCTGGCTCTAGGGCTCCTTTTTGACAGCAAAAATCATGTCAAATGACTGAACTCTGAGGGGACCTCATGGCCATTTTTAACATTGCACAAGTCTTGGATACAGTGAAGAGCTGTTAAGAATTTACCTATGGGCCAGCACTTGTAATCCCCTTCTTGACACGAAATAAGGCAGCAGAAAAGAAAGTTTTTAAAGGATAAACATGTAATGATATTGACATAAGCCATTTTTGAAGCAATCACTTTGTGGCTGTGGGAAGCACAGCCATATACTGTGCTATGCTGCTGTATGTCACTAACAGTAGGAGAATTGATCTTCATATCTAGTTTGTGACATTAAAACACAACAACAAAGCTCTAGACAGGTTAATAGCATAACATTGGAGTCATGAATATGTAAGATTTTCAAGCCATGACAAGTATTCTTAAGATTACCTAAAGTGTTGTCAGGATAGAGTTTCTGACACCTGACTCTCCGGTCCTAAGGTGAATGATGAACAATTCTCAACAAATTTCCTGAAATGGAATAAGAGCATGAAGAATATGATCCCAAATTGAAACTGTTGATTGCTCTCTTCTGTCCTAACATTGCTTAGTTGAGTTTAAATCAATAATTTTTATAAAAGTGTAAAGTCAAGGATAGAAACATSTGAATAAAATTAATCGATGATGTCTTCCAGATACTTATCTTTTACTATAATCCAAAAAGATTTACTTTGTTCTTCAAACCTCACCAAGGATAACATCATTATGATCTCCTTTACGAGCTTTGTTATCTGACTTGACTTTTGTAATTTTCTTTTTATAGTTTCAAAGTGGTTTCTTTTCCACAAACTGTGAATTTGGTGGAATTATATGTAAAACATAGACCTTTGCTTTTTCTAGTGAATGTTTATGGGCATAAGCATTACAAATTTCCTGTAAATTGATATAAATAATGACAAGTTAATAGTATTTGCCTGAATGTGAATTTCTTCAATTTGAGAGCAGTAGAAAAGTATCTTTCTTATGTTAAATTAAATGTTTCAGTAAATATCAATCATCCAATTATATTAACATTGTAAGTAAAAGCTGTAAAAATAATCTTTCCTTTCAAATAAAGTGTTTTTATTAACTTATTTCTTAAATGCTTCTTATAAAATTAGGCTGTATTTCTTTACATGAAATAGTTGCAAAAGGCATCCAACTATGTGCTCTTATGTAAAGATTTCAAAATTTACTTAATATCTTAATTCACTTAATTTTAAATAGTCTCTCCCCTTACGTGAGTAATGAGTACTTAYCAAGAGCTTCATTTTAAGATGTTTCAGAATCCCAACAAGATATTTGTTCTGGTCACACTGACAGTTTTCTTATTACTCYTGAGGAAAGAAATGTAGAGATACTGACTCCCGTAGTGGCAGCAGTTTCCACGCTAATAACTCAGCATGGAGTTTGATCTTGCATATTTTCATGTGGAAAAAAATGGTAACTCTGGCAAAGCTCATGGTAATGCAAACCTCTTTTGATGTGTGTCAAGTGTAGGACATGATCCTGTGATAGGCAGAGAGGGCAATGACACAACAAATCCTAATCTTAGCAGAAGGCTTTGTCAGCAAAAGGCTCCAATGCACCATGCCCTGGACATGGAAGGCACACAGTTTTTGCTATGGCCAGGATTAAGCGTAGAAAACAGTGCACCACCAGGAGGTTGCCTCTGATAAAATGTATCAATCAAATCGTTATTTTTTTCCACYTCTTTTCAAGAAAATAGTATACTTCTGTCAGTTACTTTTTTTGCTTTATACCGGAGATGTCAGTAAATATTTGTTTCAGAGATCATTCTGACTGTCTCTAGACTTAGTACCTATCATTAAAGATGGATTTTTTTTTAAATGTCTGATTAAGTGTTCACTATAAAGTTCCTTCAAGATTTTCAGTGTATCATTTGCTCTTTAATTATGATCCTTATCTAGTTCTTTCTTAAGTGAGAATTCACTGCATTTGTTCTCATGTTTCCAATGAGACATAATTCTGAGTAGAGGCAATCACACTCCAGTTTGCCATTGACTGCAATACACATAGAAACATAACCTGTTCTTACTGTAGCATAGTTCTTGTCAGCCTTTTCTTCTTCATCTTTGTTAGTACTAGGTACAAAAAAAAGTATTCTGATTAACACTCCTCTCACAAATATAAGAGAAAAATTACTTTTCTAAATATGTAAGCTTCTTAGAAACATTTTATGTTTGAAGAAATTGTTCCTGGCTATATTTTTTCTTTTCATCCTAGATCTCTCTCTTAGCTTTACTAATCAGTGCTGTCAAGAATACTTTTTTTAAAGTAGAGCAATAGACAAATAAGCTACAGTGTGAAATCTATAAAAAATGCAGATTTATTAATTTTCAAACAGATTTTTAAACTAAATTTTAAGATGTATACAAAATTGATATATTTGATTTTCTTGAGTTTTGCTTTAGTTTTAAAGGTCTTGGGTTAGAAAATAATAAGATCATTTTCTTTTTGTCTCTAGCTGCTCCTAGACAATGCATTGAACTACACTTTGATGAAAAATATTCCATAGAGCCTTCTTGGGAGTGTAAATTTGACCACATTGAAGTACGAGATGGACCTTTTGGCTTTTCCCCAATCCTTGGACGTTTCTGTGGACAGCAAAATCCACCTATGATAAAATCCAGTGGCAGATTCTTGTGGATTAAATTTTTTGCTGATGCTGAACTGGAATCTATTGGGTTTTCTGCTCGGTATAATTTTACACCTGGTAAGTACAAACCATCACATTTTTAATAGAAAAAGATTATCATTGTAACTTTTCTAATGGTGTATAATCTTGCTGTTGAATAATATCTTTAGCTGGGACTTAGTTTATTGTCAAGGAAAGTATTAATAGATAGGAAATTGATAAAAGTCATATATATCTTTTGCATAACAAATAAAGCTCATTCAAAGGAAAGATGTTCAGATTCTGCAGTTTTGAAAAGTATTTTCAAGTGACTGTTATTACAGAAGGTCATTCAAAATGCTTCATGGGAAGTTTAATGTTTTATGCTTGACTGCTACACTGYATAGCTTTTATTTCAAAGAGATCATTGATAAAGTATTCTAATAAAATATGTAATTATCTCAGAAAATTCCATCATTGCTCTTCCACTTCACCAATCATTTTCCCACCTCAGGAGTGGAATAGTTCTTCTTCCTCAATAAAGCAAATTATTACAAGTATTACTAGAGGATGTGTGAGGTTCAAATAGTAACATGTATTGAATATTTTTCTAAAAAGGCTGTAAATCTTAATTGCAGTTGYACAAGTATTCCTTGTCACTGTCACTTCATTCCTTAACAAAATTCATAGTCATATTTTCCATTAATTCCCCAGCTCCCCCACTTATTAACAAAAGATTGCTGATTTTAAGTTTTTTCTTTGGCTGCAGCTCCACTATAACTGCACTGCAACTGCACTGCTGGATGTGACGTAGTTCTGTGACTTCTTATGTACTGAGTGATGAGTCATGCTTTAATATAGCTCACTCTAAAGCACTGTAATTATTATGTAATTTTTGTCAATTATGTCACTATTTTCTTCAGCTAAATTGTTGTATTAGGTTGAACAATATTCTCTAGAATACCACCTAAAATTAGCAGACCCAAAATTCTTCCTTAATTATTCCAGCAGCATCACAGAAGTTGGCAGGTCTACATGCTCTGTGTTGTTCTTCCATCTGGTTTTCTTTCATTAATTCAAGGAAAATAGTTATAAAATTAACCAGCATAGTTAAATTTTCTTTCAAGTCAAGGATACTGTTTTGCTGTGGCTAAACAAATATAGAAGATTCAAACAGCAACTGAAGAGAGAATTTCTGTAGCAAATTACCTCATAGCCAGGTATATCTATCTAATGTAAATGCAAAGAAAATGGACAAATTTTTGTTATAACCATGCATTTCCGCTCTGAAAAGTGAGTTAAATTTTTATCTCTCATTTACCATGGGTTTGTGRGCTTTTGCCATTTCACCTGCACCATGCCACCTCACCCTGCACCATGAGTTCTTTGCTTTAGATTTCTTTACCTTTTTTTTCCAAAAGGTTGTGCATTATGGTTGAAAAGATATTCGTAGCACAATCTGCAACTTAGTCTGTCTAAAAAACTCTCAAGCAAAAGAAAATTTCATGGATCATGTTTTATCCTCATTCCTTTTCTACTGATGTAAGGAGAACTTCTACACAAAGATCAATGCTGGTAAATTGGTACAGCAGCATAAATTATTCTAGACTTCAAATGGAATAGCTATATCTTTTTTCTTCCTTGTTTCTTTCTGTTTTTCTTCTCCATATATTTCAATACGAAACTCTGCGAGTAGTAGGGAATTTCTAGAAATATTGGCCAAAATGAGAATATAATTAATCTGACAAGTGCAAAACAGCAGCACTAYTGCCTCTTTGATCACCAATAAGAGGAAGCACTTCACAATTCCACATTATTACTTGGACATGGACATTATTATGCAGACATGGATAAGGCATGACATTTTGAGATCTATTGTCCATATGTGTGCACTGRGAGGGGTTCCTGCCAACTCATTAAACAGCACGATGGCTTTGGAGATTGTATAGGAGAGTAACACAGAGAAAACTTAACTCCAGARTATAACAGAGTAGCATAGAGAAGACTCCAATACAGAAATCATCATCTAAAGCACCTAGAACCAGCTTAGGTAGTGACAACTTAAAAAATTAAATTATGAACAATGGAGAGATCAGAAGAGAAGTTTCGGCTAACCTCTCTTTAAAGAACTTGAAGACAATGATCCAGAGCAAAGACTCATTTGGAAAAGATTGCTGTCCCAAGCAGCTGAATGCTGAGGGGACATGTAGTTTTTGTTGCCACTCATCTCATTTGTAGAAAGCAGGACACTCTTCCTAGCTGCAGCCTGCAGAGGAGKCTTTCTTCATCCAGAGAAGAAAATGCATCACAGCTATTCCTCAAGTAGCAGCAATCTTGGAAGGTCCCCACCTACCTGTGATGTGTCTCTCATCTGACTCTTTTGCATTTGAGATCTTAATGGAGGATAAAGAGATGTGATGTTAAATGTGTGGGTGTGTGCCAAGATTTAAAAAAT
Organism: Mixornis gularis; assembly: GCA_003546035.1. Classification (NCBI taxonomy): domain Eukaryota; kingdom Metazoa; phylum Chordata; class Aves; order Passeriformes; family Timaliidae; genus Mixornis; species Mixornis gularis. The sequence continues at coordinate 1,007,274 of QVAJ01000203.1, forward strand.
AAAGAGTAAATTTGACTAAATTGAAGCTGCAACCGCTTATTGTTATTTGAATGGTACCTGGAGAAACAGGGAAAGAAATTACGTACTATGTCTTCAGGGTGTATAAAAACAGCTAACTGGATGAAGTTGGAAAAAAGGATCAATTAGGGTATCATGAAAAATGCTGCAATGAATATCTATTAGTCTGTGCAAATGGAAAGAGTCTCCTACACCTAAGGCATTTTAAATCCAGTTTGGACTAAGTCCTATAAAAAGCAATTATATAGAAAAATCCTAAGGGATAGAATAATAATTTGCAATTACTACAAATTTTCTGTTCAATAATTTCTTTGACTCCTTAGTATTGAAATGGTTGGAAACCATTCCACCAAGGCAAAAGTCCAGTAGGGACTGAGGTKTCAGAAACAAATGTAACTCTTTTGCCATACATTCTTTCCTTTTAAATAAATCATTTTGCAGAGGTCTTTTCAGTACTCTAAAAGGTGAGAWTTTGCAGAATAAAAAACTTTAACAACAAAATCAGAGCCACACACATAACCAACATGAACACACCCAGAAACTGGGAAAACTACTGAAAGTTTTGCAAAAAAAGTTCCTTATTAGGAGGATAATTTAGGCTTTCAWTTTTGTAATTTCTAAATTATAGTGTTAAGCAACGTGGATGAATGAATTTGTACTTATGGTATAATAGACTATTTTTAATGTCAAAACTCTGAGCTAAGGGAAAAAGTCTTCATCTTTTGCATTATTACAGCTAGTATCAGTAATAASCAGATGTATTTTGATGTAAATTTTCAACCATTTTGCATATATGAGAGTTTATAAATTAATGAAAACTTCTTTAATTTTTATATACTATTTTAATTTTATTTTTTATTTTAAAATTCTGATTAATTGTGTTCATTTCAAAATGGAACTTTCTGAACCTATTGAACCTTCATAAATGTATGCTAACTTTTTTGTTGAGTTTTTTCTTTTTAAGGAAATCTGATGTATGAGAGAAATACATATSAGGCTACAATATTTTCAGGTTCCTTTGGTTCATTTTGAATACAATTTTGATTGGCTAGGGAAAAAGCCATAACACAAGTCAAAGGATAATTCATCRTTACTCTTGTTTTTGTCATTCTKTGGGCCATTGAAAGGCCTGTAYCTGAAATTTTGTTTCACAGCTCTGRGTCCTTTGACTCAATCTATTATACTAATTTTTCCTAAAAAGTTTTGYCTCAAGACTGTCTTCCAAAGTGGTRTTGAATCACTGCTTTCTGTAGAAAAATTCAAGTTCTATCTCAAATCATCGACAACTCTTCTTTATAAAGAGTAATTTTTTTTTAGTACAGACAAGGATTCAGGCAGAGAGAGGCTGTGTTTATCTGAGCTTTCTTGCTCAGCTAGAATAATCAGATTTCTGTTTATCCTGGTCCCTGATTTTGCAGGACAGTGGCTTAAGATAGCACATCATTACTTTCAGTTCCTTCACTTAGTAGAAGCCATCTGTGTTTTTATTTAGCCTCATTAATATAAACGTCAGTCAGTAATGTTTTCTATTCAACTGCCTGATAATGGAAAAAGAAAAAARGATTTATACTCTTGTGTCCCAAAAAATGGAACATGAAACACTTTTTAACCAGAGTAACAGTGCTTGTACATTCCCATTTCAGTGAATGTCAGAGTAATAGAATAATTACGTCATCTATCTTGAGGGGAAAAAAATAAAAACCAACCCAAATTCTTCCTTGTTGGGGAATTCGCATATTTTAGAACTCATGAAAAATTCAATGTGAATTTGTTAAATTCAGTTGCAATTCTAAAATCTTAGATAAAATATTATTAAATCATTTTCCCATCTAATGTCCATGTTCTGCCTGGAATGTATTTAAGCAAGAGACATTTCCCAGGCACCTGGGATAGCTGAATATTCATGTGAGCTAGCTCACTTACTTGTACTTTTTTGTTCACTCTTCGGAACCTGGTCTGATTACTTCTAATTTGGTAGCAGCAATGACAATCATTTTTAGCAGCTTCAAATCCAGTTAAGTTTTTTGAGAACCAACAAACAATGCCAGAGCCACTCAACTTTGAACAAGATAATGTTTTTTCTTTGGGATCAGAGTTGATTTGGAAGTATGAGAAATTACTCATTATAACTTCATTTAAACTTTTGAGACAGAACCAAGTGATGTCAAAAATCCCCAGAAAATGTAAATCTGTTTTATTTATTGAGATATAACCCTCCAGCACTGCAAATTGCTCTAAGCAGATTCCTGGAATTATGAATGTTTATTGTGTTCATACAAGTACRCTTCATAAAAGTCAGGCACTTGATTGCTGTTTACAAGGTATTAGGGCATCTGGTCTTGTGAAAGGGAAGGAATTTCTCCTAAGTAGGATGGCACATTACATTGACAGTCATGATTACCGGTTTATATTAAATTTCAAGTGAAGAATAATTCCTTGTGTGGAGCAAATGAGTATCTAAAAGGTCTTGTGRGGTTCTCAGATCCCATATTATGTCTTGCCATCACATGGTTATATGTTTCTTTTAACAATACCCAAAAGGCAAATACAGAACTTCCTAGTTTGGAAATACCTCTGTGCTGGGAATATCATAGTACCAACAAAAGGAAGCTGAACCCTTAAATCCCTACTCTATTGAACTTTGATGTAAAAACAAGAGCAAGAGAAATATAAGATGAAGTTTTAAGCATTTCTAGCACTAGACTAAAGAAAAATGACAACTTAACTAGGGATACTTAGTGCTTTCCCTGCCATCAGTAAACCCTGTCCTCTACAAAATCYCTTCCCTGTATTCATTCCATAATAAGCTGGACACAGACTTCTAGAGGAGGTTTGCCAGGATATTCTACAGCAGTCCAGGTACAAATAGATCCATTCCGCTTCCGCAGGAAACACCTTTCTTCGTTTGTAGGTGACCACAGCAATAATGGTGATTATGATGTTGCAATGATAAATATTCKTTTCAGAGGAGTCTAATTTCTCTGACAAAAAGTCTGTATTTTTGAAGTATCTGTGAGGGATCTTTAGGAATCTTAGATGTACATTAAAAACTAGTCCTAAAAAACCARTGTTTTAAATTAAGCTGCACTTTTACAATGCTGTTGTCATTCTATAAATAGTTTTTATTATTACTTGTTACAAAACAATTAAATCCAAATCTTAGAAGCAGCAGAGGATTTTCCTCAAATATGGTCTTTTTCTTATCCTCTTTTCCCTAAGGATAAACTTTTGACTTTATGTAAATACTATGCTGAGTTAGCTTAACCTTRGGTCTGATATAAAGTGATTACCCCTTGCTTCAAACATGCATAAAATAAAGGCCCTGGACATTTGTTTTCCCTATAAATTCTTGATTTCTCTGTAATGTTTGTGAAGCACTTGGAAATGTTAGATCAGGCAGGATAATATGGAATTTGTGCTGAACAGAAAGCCTGGGTAGTTGTGTTCCACAAGTGTTCAAAACCAACTTATTTACAATGAGAATTKTCACTACCCACATTTGGAGCAGCACCTCGAAAATCTGTTATTGTGTTACTCGGTAGTTCTCATTCAAATACTCACTCAAATATTATAGCACKTACTTCTTCAGGAGAAAAATGGAAAATTCTTGTCTCATATGTAATGGATAAAGAATTTTTGATTACTCTTCAAAGGTTTTCCAGGTCATCTGATTTCCTCATCTGGAAGATTTTCTAATAGCTCATATTGGGATGCACTCCCAGGAGGGTGGTTGTGTTGTGGTCTCATCCTGACAAAATTGTYGTTGTCTGTGGTAGTTTCTCTTGGGGACCTTGGAAATGTGAATATTTGGAGAGATTCAGCTGACATTGAAGCAATTATTTTTCTTTGCAAATACTTTTCTTAAGCTGTTCAATTTTCATCTTTATGCATTGCATCTACAGGTTTGTGAGGTGTTACTAGTGTAGGCAGTAAATCTTAGCAATCACCCCAGTGCTTTTGTCTGATCARTCTTAGTGTGTGCCCCATCTGTTAGGCAGAAAAACTATGTCTTAGTGTAGCCATTCAGTTGTGGCAGTTTTGATTCTTTAGCTGTCAGTATATGTTAGGTAAAACCCATGTTTATATAATTTTTTTTCAGTCGTCTTTTTGCATAGGTTCAAGTAACAGTGATTGTAGACTGTTTTTGTTATTGTCTGATTTATTTAATTAAGCATTTCTTAATTTTAACAGCAATAAATAATGATTCTTTATTGAGATATTTACCGTTCCTTARGAGATTTTTTTACTCATTTTATAGTGCTTCTAGATAATTCTCCTAAAGAAACATACWCAAACTGTTAGAAGTCACTCAGTTCCCTATATCTAATAAACAGGGTTCTTGCCCAATAATTAGTACCTTTGTAAACTCAAGTCTTTGTGAAACTGAGTCATGTTTCTATTTAAAGTGAATATTTTTGTAGTATTCAATGTTTAATAAATGATGAAATGTGTCAGATAAGAAGTAAATCCTCACCATTTTTCATGTGCACTCATCTGTTGTCTGTCCAATTGGTTCATTTCCTAAGGGCAGTACTCATATTTTTGTAAAGAGGACAATCCAGAGAACTTCTTTTGCTTACCAGTACTGAGGTGAATGTTATTGAATATTCTTTGCATATTTGTAGTTCTAGTAGGTGTTTGTTGTCATCCTAATATATTTTTTGCCATATTGATGGCCGAGACCTATCTTGATTTGTTTACTGTCTTGTTGAGTAATGCAGACTATGTAATACCCTAATTTCAGATACCACACTTGATCTTCTTTGATGGTCAGGTCTAAAAATAAGATCATGCTTCATTCAACTTTGACACAAATTTTGTTTTAAATATTTTGTAAATAAAGTTAACTTGCCCATTAGAGCATCTATGCCTTTGATCCATCTTCTCTTTTTCTCCTATTATGTGCTAAGATATCAAGGAGACAGCAATCTTCAATACCATACTGCTGTCATGGGGTCGGRAAATACTAACATGTAAAGTCTTTTTCATGTGAGAAACAGACTACACAATGATTTCTGTGAGAAGTAGGTGTCATCTCTATGGCTAAATCTGGCCGATATACCTATTTCTAGACACAAAACTCCTGGAAAATCAAGACCAAATCAAGCCTATGAACACCCTGACTTAGTCCTATTTGTTTTTTTGTGGATTGCCGAGGCTGGGAGTGTCCCAACTTCAGGGACAGAAAGATGAACAGGCACAGCAGCAGTTCAAGGGAACAACTCTTTTTTATTCAAAAATCTGACTTCATTTATACATTTGTACAGAGGTTAAGAGATTGGTTACTCACGTMGCCACCTCTACAACCTGGATGGTGGACATCACCATCAATTAATTCTYCTCTCAGAGGAGAAGTATGCAAACATTTTAAAAATACACATTGTTTGATGAAGCTGCGTGAGAAWCTGCAGGAACAAAGACAGAAGGCAGAAAATTCAGGGTGACATTTTTTTCTTTTTTTCACTTTCTCTCTCTCTCTCTCTATACAGTTATAAGCTGTCTCAAGCTTCTGACAACTTCCTTTTTACCATATATACTTTTATATTATACATCCACTGAGGAGATACACTTAAACTTCCTCTCAAAACATTGACTGATGTCATCTATACAACAAGGCATATTGTCCTAAAATGATCATGACAAATTGAGATTGTGAGAAGTTAAATTTTTTAATTCCTATTTTAAAAGGATTCAATTTTCAATATAATTGGGTTCATTCACCTGCTCATTGTGGGTGTGGTTTGATATTTGTGAATGCTGAGTAGATTAAACAAGTGGGGTTTTTTCCTTATACTATTAACTCATTATTAGATAGAAATATTCCTAATCTTTTGTTTGGGAAAAGCAACAAGTCATTTTTTGTTCAATTTATGTCCAATGTGTACATATTTTCAATTTGCATGGGGTTTTTTTCATTATGRCAAATCCAAATGCTAGGTGTCCTTATTTTTTCCTCTGCAAAACCTGTTCATTTCATAACGGCCCTCAGGCCAAGTAAGAATAACAGCTACTATAATTTAACACTGTAATCCATCAAAAATCTCTGAAATTACTTTCTGATATGCCCAAGGATAATTCCAAAGAACAGTTGCTTAAGCTTACTATACTCAAATGCTGCACTGACAAGCCACTAAATCTAGTCTCAATTTAGCAAAGAATTTCAGGGAGCCTACATCTAAGCATGTGCCTAAATCCAGGCAATCTCTAGGCTTGGGTTCTTACTTAAAAGTAAGTATGTTTAAAAACTGTCCTCTACCTTTTTATCCATGGAACTAAGTAAAAATTAAATATCTGTTAGTTTTTGAGAGCAAAACTACTGTTTCTTCAACTCTTTTAATGAATTAAAACTAGTTTTCTACCTTCACACAAATTGTGTGGTAGATCTCTGTCAATTCAGCATTTGTCTATTTGATCAGTATCAAACTAATATAGCCTTAAATAGGTTCAACTTACTCTCTCCCTGGTTTCCCATTTTTTTTTAAATATTCTATTACAGTAAGCTGAGTTTTTGTTCAAAYTCAGCTGTTCATGGTTTTGTTAGAAAACCATGAATAATGATTTTTATGTCTTTCTGTGMTACTCTTCCACTAGATACCCTTGCCCCTGACAAAACTACTGTGGAATTGTCTGAAATGAAATTATTTTCTTCAATCGTCTTCTGCTTAGGATATAATTAATTCAGATAAGCTTTTTTGGTTCAACTCAGTTGGTCAGTCAGATTTACAAGTTGTAAAATGAAGTGATACAAGTTCTGCAATCATTTGCACTGAGTACTGGTTCCACTCCTTGGATTTAAAATTTGAAACATAAAATAATTTTCCAGTGCATTTTTACCACATTCCTGCTACAACTTTTGTTYRTGCATCCATTGTCAAAGRGTCTTTTTTAAAATAAAAATAGAGMAGTACTTATGGATAGTTTTCTGAAAGAGAAAATTGTACTATATTATAATAATAATAATAACAATAATAATCTTTCTCTGAAAAAYCTTCTTGATTATTTCAAATGCACATTGCTTACACAACCACAGCATAGTCTGTAACTMACTAGGGAGAGGAATGCCTGACGTTGTGATTTCCTCAAATAGGTTTGTAGAGGAGGTTTTAGCTTCAATGAGAAAAAARTTGTTTTAGAATACGCATTGTAAAATGTGCTTCCAATTAATTTTTGTTTTTTAATATATAGGGTGATGAGATTTACCAAACAATTGAGAATGTCATTGAAAGGAATAAATTCATTRTAAAATTGTGAAAATAAGTAAGCAAATACTTTTGATCAACACTTYAAAAACATTGTTTTAGAGGTCACTACAAATTAGAGATCCAAAAAGTTTATTTGAATACATGGATGTCAAAAGTCTGGATGTAATATCCAGCAATTTCTGTTAAGAAAGTTTGCTTGAGTCATGAATAAGATGACAAAAAGAGAATTGCAAAATATTTTTTGAGAATTCAGAATTAAATAAACTATTTTTGTGACACATCCATTGTTAAAATTGTGTACTAGCATGACAGAAGCAGGCAGTGTGAAATGTGTTATTCTAGYCACATATCAGTCCCCTAGATGACACTGAGAAGCCAGAAGATGTTGTGTAACAGGACTTACATACATCATTTGCCAGATGTTATCTGATAGTTGAAGCTCAAGAGACAATGTTATCAAATCTGCTGGTTGCAGTATGTGGGTTAACAAAAGATTGCATTATACTCCTCTTGTTTTTTGGGKTTTTTTTTTCCGTTCTCTTCCTGTAGCTCATTTCTCAAGTCGATATAAAAATTAATATTAAAAGAGAATGCAGAAAATACTTCCCAAAAATATTTTATTCCTAGATGTTGATTTCATTATGTGGTTTAGAGAGTTGGTTATTAACAGCTACTAACTATGAATTCCATACTGAAATTCTACAAAATAATTTTACTTTTTTTTTTTTTTCTAACAAATCACATACTGGCCTAGGATTTTAAAAATCAAATTTGGTAGTTTGGATCTCTGTAATTTTATGTGCATCCTCCACACAAATAATTTTTAGCAGTAATACAGTTATTTGTATTCTAGAATATTGCACATCAATGATATTTCAATATCAATAGAGATCAATGAATTACCAAGTACTTTTAAATGGAAGGTTTAATTTATATTTCTTGTTTTTTATTTTTCTTTTTTATCTCTAGAACTTTAAATGACTCTTTTAAATCAAGCTAGGAAAAATCCTGCTCTTTGGCAGTCAAAAACTTGATCTGGTCAAATGAAATTTAATTATTGTCTACTTGCTGGGTAAGCGGCTGACCCCTGCTTAACAATCCTGAGAGCTGTGACTGGCCATCGTGTTTTGACCTGCTTCTGCTGCAAGTCAAAACTCTCCTGAGACCTCATTCCTTCTAAATATTACCACATCAATGGTAGAACTAGACAATCTCTAATCAGTACCCAYTTTGCTGTTCTTTTCCCTGTCTCTTCAACCACTTACATAGCAATATTGGGTGTTGTAAAAAGTAGACACAAGGATTTRTGAACACTGCCTTTCTAAATTGTGGTTCAATGAATCACAATGTCTTTTTCATTAATGTGATGCAGAAGATCAGTATTTATTCTCTGTATTAGGCTGAGCCAGTCAGTTAGTGTTGGACTCAATCAATTGCTAAATTCAGCTCAGATTATGGACCTAAACCTSCTTCTTTTGGAATAAATATAAAAATTATGAGTAAATCCAGTGGAAACAAAATTACTACTTCGGACCAGTAGATATTGAACAGAGGAGGAAAAGATGTAAATCAATTAAATTCCATGTAAACTATTATTTTTAAACCTAAAATCTATAGTTATTAAAATAGAATAAAAATTTACTAATCTATACCTAATATAATCACTGTTTAGGGACAGCAGAATCTGGAGTTTCTGGAGTAAGGAAAAGTATGAGGCAGAAGAATTTTATAGACTTGAATGTAACTCTACTCAAATTCTAGGTTCCAAATCTCCACTTACCCACAGACTMATTTGTTTGTGACATTCATGACAAACCAGTTGGAGGTAATTTTGTGAACACAGAGCATGTGGCACACATGCTACTTAGAGAGGACTGAGGATCCATTAGAAGAATGTCACTGAAAGAAAAAGTAAAAGAGATTGAAAGCAATATGCCCTTGTTTAGAATTTATTTTCATCTTGATTTTTTCTTGCAGGCATGCAGTAAAACATATGTTAGTGTTGTTTATGAGAAACAATTTTTATTCAATAATTTCAGTGGAAATGCTTGGGGCTAGAGTTGGTATGAACTGTGTTTGGTTTCCATAGYGAAGCATACAGTAGGACTTTTCTCATCAAAATTATAGAAGTCTCAGCTGACCTCTGTCTTGTTTCTAACAGTTTATGTCTACTCTTTGTCAGTATAAGGAATTAAATGTGGTTTGAACTTTCTCTGGCACTTTTAATTGCATGAAATTGGAAAAAATTATCAATATGAACAGAAGTGAATGTCACTTGCATGAAGTTATAACCAACAGGAAGCAAATTAGCTGTTAGGTAAAAAGCCTGGCTGTAAAGCCYAGATTAACAAAAAATTGTCTAAAAGGTTTCCTCCCATAATCTCAGGAGAAGCCGAATTTCATAATACTGGAAAAGGGGGGATGATTATTGCTTACTTCCAATGTTTTATTTATATCCTTTAAATATGTGAATGTTACCTTGTATAATAAAATGTTAAATTAATGTTTGTGGGTAATTTAAGTAGGAAATTCACAGTTTAACACAGAGCTATGTTCTTTCTGAAACACTTCAGAAATAGCTGCTGCCCTATGGAGTTAAAAAGACGAAGAAACAAAAGCGTTAGAATGTCTCCAAAGACGCTCCCCAATATACTCTACAGCTAAAGTTCTTAAACATACATCTTCTCATTCTGTACATTTGAGGAAAATGCTGAGGCCAACAGCTCAGTGGTCTGTGAGAAGACAGTTTCTAACCAGAAAACCCCCTAAGAGTRGCAGAAGAAGAAGGAAAGGTCTGGTGTCACTGAAATTTATACTGCTATGAATTCTAAAATGACAGGACAGAAGTCTTACTTTTCCCACAGTTGTTTTTGGGACTTGGTGTTAATATGCCTTCCTCAGCAACTCACTGGGCTGTGTGGCTTTTATAATTCTCCTTCTTGTTCACTGAAAGTTGTCTGTGGTGGGCATATATAATTACAATTGGAGGTGATGATTGGGTTTAAAAAATGATTTTCACTTTTCCTTGGATATATGCTACGGTTTTTTTCCAATTTTTTTTCTTTAGAAAGAGAACATTCAGGTTCCAGTGGGGATGAAAACCTAGATTTTTTCCCTTTGATCCTAAAGATTTCTACGCTAGATGCAGAATACATTTCAAAAACATCCTGTGACATTGACTTTTTGAATCATACAATGACTTTGTTATAGGAGAGTGGTAGAATATAATTGATTCGAGAACTTTCAAAAGTCTAGCAGTTGCACAGTAAACTAATGAATGGGGTTTTTTTTTTTTTTCAGTCTGTGGCTTTTTCACTTGTTTCTACTCTAAGATTCTTATTTTCTGGAGTGTTTTGTCTGTTTCAACTCTTTCTGATATATGGCCAGACGATTAAGCTAGCAGTTGTTTTTACAAACACAATTCTGTTCCCTCCGGTGCTCTCTGAATCCTTCACTTTAGCAAAAGACCACATGGTGCTTTTCTACTCTGCAAGAGAAAAATATTTGGGGATGTTGAAGAATTTGTTAAAGAGGAAAGTGAGCTATTCACATGTGGAAACCAGAGGAGATATTTGAGTTTCTCATGTGAGGTGCAGATATCTTCAAAAAGATGCCATYGTTGGCATGGCCAGCTACAGAAGGAGAATATTAGTAGGTGTAAGCACTGTGTTGTATTTCTTTTTTAATTGGAAATGTGCCACAATGTGCAATGAACTACAGGTTATACAGTGCTGCTTGAAGCAGCAGAAGTAGTATATTCTGTTGACTACAATAGCTGTAAAAGATGTAGCTATTTAAAAGAACACTACAGTAAATGCATTCATTCTATTGAATGTTCTGAGGTAAAACTAGGAGAAAACATTTCTCCTATGAAAAAACAACAAATGTTATTTTAAATCACAAAGTTATTCTCATAAGATCCTTCTGTCCTGAGAAATCCACCCAGCGGACTGATACAACATAAATATCCTGAGAAGGATGTGCAGATTCTGCACGTATTGGTAGCAAGAAATAAAGTGTAAATAGGTTCAATCTGCCTGGTACTCAGTTGTGGCTAAAAATTTAGGCTCATTTTGTCCCCCTAGTCTTCTGACTTGAAGTGTTATTTCCTTGGACTAGGCCAGGAGTCATCTATTAAAAAATGATGAGACAAATCCTGAGCCTTCAGTASCATTTTGCTGAAGTGGCATGACTCGGAATACTTAGAATTCCACATTATTCAGGAAAAGCACCATAGCGTTGCACATCTCTCTTCCCAGTCCAGTTCAGAGACCATTAGTCAATTACAGGAAGCCTCTAGGATATTATCTTGGGGAGACACAGACAAGGTGCTGCCTTTGACTGATAGTCAGTCCTGGTGGTCAAGTCAGCTGCRCTGTCACAGCAAGGCTGCATTACTCAGATAAAGTGGACTCCTGGGCTCGTTCAGTCTTCTTGCAATATTTTCAGGCAACCAGCAGATGAAGGTATATGCAGGCCTTCAAATATTCATCATAGGACCASTTTTGTCCTGCATTTCCACACACAGTGTGCTGTATAAGGGCAGTGTAATGCCTAGTTAGAGCACTCAGCTGGTAGTGTAAATATTTAACATAATGAAAATGATCTGTCAAGTAATCCCACACATAGCAAGGCTCCTCTTGCTAAGGACTGTTGCCCTGTTTTCTGCTTTCTGCCTCTGTGCAGAATTTTCTCACAAAGCCTTCTGATGTAAACAAAGTTTATTCTTGGAATGTTTGCATTCTTCTCCTGTGAGAGAAGAATTGAGTGATGGTCATGTCCACCACACAGGTTGAGAGGTGGTGACCTCTCTAGCCAATCTCTGGACTTCTGTACAAATGTATAAAAGTAGAAATGTAAATAAAGTAGAGAGTCTTGTCCCCTCATTGCTGCTGTGTCTGCCTGCTCTCKCTCTGTCCCTGAAGTGGGACACACCCAGCCTCGGCCTCTCGGCCTCCAGCAACCACCACAACTGAACTACAAAGGACATCCTCTTTCCACTCATCAGCCTGAGTATGACATTGTTTCCCATTCTTACTATCCTTTGTCACTAGGTCAGTTCCAAAAAAACACTTCTCACTTATGGGATTTAGGCTGAAACACCCTTTGAGGATGAGGCCCAAAATCTCATGCAGCCTTTTGTTTTCTGACATGGTTCCCACCCATAAAAAAATTTACAAGGGAGAAAAACTCTCTTTCAAAGGGTTTGCAGAATAGACAGCAGAGGCATGCAGGCTAAATCTCAAAGCCTGCTGTCATGTGCATGACAATAGAAATTTAACTGCAACTTCTGTTGTCATGTGCTCTGTTCTGATGGAATTTGTTCAGGTGCTTCTTGTCTGTTCAGTTTGATCAATCTTACCACAAAGTTATGCAGACATGAATTTTGGTTGGGTTTTTTTTATTATTTTTTATTCTTTTGTTGTCTTTTTATTTCCAAAAAGATGGCAATGWAACAGAGAAACATAATTTTGGCATACAAATGTCCTACTATTGCTAACACTTGCAGTATATCTAATTTTACTGAGGTCACCATAGCAATATAATTAGTTTGTAAATCACTATCAATATTAATTATACTATAAAAATACCTTGTAAGCATGAGCTGAGAGTAGTAAAGAGAAAAAAGAAAAAAAAATAAAAAAGAAATAAAATATTGTAAAATCAAACTTTTGGGTAATAATTTGTGCTATTTCAACAATATTTGTTTTCATATGACTTTTTGCTGATTTAATGGCAGGTAGATGTTCAAGGCAAAATAGCAGGACTCGTTACTGCTACATTTGCACTTATCAACTTTGAGTTCTTTCATGACTGTGTTAGGAAGTGAAAAATTTGAGAAGCATTATTTTAGGTTATAAGCATGTAGTCATCAAAAGAGGTTCAATTACTCACATTATTGTGCTTAAAAGAAAACATAGAAAAAAAAGAGCAAATACAGCACATAATATTGCCAACTGTAATTATTACAGAACTTTCCTCAGTGTCTAGCAAACTATAGGCTTTCTTTGGACACTTTTTGATATCATTAGTACAAATATAGACATATATATGGAAGTTTCAAGAAGACTACAAATACGAAAAGAACCATCAGAACAAATTTCATTTTAGGCTAATAAGAAATAGTTTTTGGGGTTTTGCATAACTATTGAACTTCATATTGTTTTTCTCCTTACTACTTTTTCTTTACTCTCCCCAGCAGAATAGCTAAGTTCCCTTTGAACACCACAGAAAAAATATTTGCRTACAGAAATGTTTCTCTATTTTAGAATTATTTTAGTGATTCGTTGAGAAGATTTTTATGCTTTCTAAATCTTTTGGCCATCTTCTTCCAATACTTTTACATAGTCATCAAATACTATGAGGCAATGACATAAAATACCTTAGAATAATCATGCTTTTCTGTACTGAGTTGTTCAAGCTCTGCTTTTATAGAGARCTATACCTCATCCCTCAAGAGGGCAATGCTGTTTTAGGCTCCCAGAAATTATTGTAAAAGAACCTGACTTAGTAAACTTACAGATAAATAACTGGTGGCTTGCTGTGTAATGCAATTYTCTTTACTTTTCTATGAATATTTACATGCAAAATCAGGTCTCTAATAAGTTCTCTGACAGAGAAGCATGTGCATGTGTTAAAATTTCTTAAATATTGATGGATAGGAGTTGAATATTTATTTTCAGTCAAAGACAGATAAATCAAAAGATATATATACAGCTGTCTGATCAGTGAATAAAAATGTACAGTCTCCCCACTTCTGATTAGGAAATATGGCTTCAACCTATTGTGACTACTTTCTGTATGTAACCTTTAAAAACTGCCCAAACTCCCTTAGGTTTTAAACATCAACCCTTTTGTAGTGTATGCTTTATTCAAATAGTTCAAATAATTCCTCCACATCCTATTTATAGAGGAAAAGAGAGAAAAATACCTCAAAAGTTCTTCAGCACCAGAATTTTGCATTACACATTTCCTTCCTCTGGACTTTTAACTGTACAGCAATTGCTCGTGTTCTTTTCTGTAGGTATTGCACTTCAGATTTAAAAAAAAAAAAAAAAAAAAAAAAAAAGGTGTAATTAAGTACAAGTGCTATGGTGACACTGAAATTGGATATCATACATATCTTCCTACGAAATTNAAAAGGTGTAATTAAGAATAATGTAGCCCAGATATGATCAGGAACACATAAACTCAATCTTCCATTTTTGAAAGAGGTATAAAATTTTGACTTATATCTTTTGACTTCCAGAGTGAGATATCTGTTATTTTTTATCAATGAAAGTGGCAGGTTTGAAATTTGCCAGGGAGAAAGTGCACAGATGAATTTTATATGAAAAGCTAAGGAAAGATGAATAAAATGTGAGAGGTCAACTTACAGATTTTGTCTTTTAAGAGTGAAAACACTAATTTTTCTGCATTACAACATTATTTTTAAGAGCCTTGTGCCATCTCTCTTTGAAGACAAGTTGAATGATCTTTRTAAGTGTGGACTTTTAAATTTAAAATCTGGTCTTTTAAAATTGATTTGCAATAATACTTAGCAGCAGAACATCATGTTGTTAGCAATTAGTTTGAACTTTATGCATTTTCCCTATGTCTTACTGAAATTATTCAAGTAATATAATTTTAAACAATTTTACTTCCTGTGTAAGTGACATGGAGTGAGGTGTTGCATGCATATGTGCATGCATGGGTGGGTAAATGTGTTTCTGTGTGGATATACCTCAGCTGGGCAATCCCATAAAAYGCTGCAGTGTACTTGTAAACAAGGGCATTTACATAGTTTTTGAAGACTTAATCCAGTTGATGTACAATGCCTTTTAACTTTACATTTTTCTTTATTTAATAAGATTTTTGAACAATCAGGTGCCCTAAGTCCTTGTAATTAGCCTCCTGTTTTTCTATTTAAATTCCATGTTTGTCAGCTGCTTAGAAGAGCCAGACTTCTTGCATAGGARCAGTGAAATGAAAAATAAAGAAATGTAGTACGGTTTCCACAGAAAATATAGATTCCAAAGCTAGCATSCAAAATCTTTAAAGTCTCCCATGAAGATCTAGTCTAGCTTATTGAAACCAAGCCTAAGTATTTAATATTTCTCCAGGCTGGATGGATATGTTCCTGCAACTCAGAGCTAATTCCACAAAACCAAGTCTGCATTGTGATAGACATTTGTCTATCTTCTGCTGTTACCTCAGATAACATGTCTAGACTTTTAAGTGGTTATTTCACTATTATACAATTCTATTGTTTAGTTATTATTTAGATGACCTCTGAAGGTCATCTTGTCCAATCCCCTTTTCAAGCAGGGTCACCTAAAGCCGCTTGCCTAGGATCATGTCTAGACAGCAACTGAATATCTCCAAGGATAGAGGCTCCACAACCTCTCGGCTACCTTGCTAGTCCTGAGTCACCTCACGCAGATATTCAGATGGCACCTCCCCTGGTTCAGTGTGTGCTCATTGCCTCTTGCTCTGTCACTGRATACCACTGAAAAGAGCCTGGTTTCATTCTCTTTGCACCCCTCCACTAGGATTTTGTACACACTGGTGGGATCACCTCTGACCTTTCCCTTCTCCAGGCTGACTAATCCCAACTCTATCAGCCTTTCCTCATATGTCCCTTAAAAATTTCATGACCCTTAGTCGGGTTGTCTCTAGCAGCTCCATATTGCTTCCTGTTTTGCCTCTGATTTTTCTCTCTCCYTATGGCTGATGCATTTTATTTTTCACAGAAGAGTTTTCCAGTCTTGGGTGTTTTCCTCAAGGGAACATGATTTTCATCTGATCATTGGAAGATCTAGCCAGTCAGTGTTTAAATAACATTAATGTTCTGACCCATCCAGACTGAGAATAACAGTTTGATTGAATTACATACAGAAGAGCTGCTAAAATCTAATCCATTAGATGGGAGACTATTTAAAAAGCAATACTTGATAGTTAAATATGCTCAAACATGGATGAATTTTAAGCATCTGTGATAATACCTTGTTTACAGATTTTGCAGTATTAGTATGATAGAAATATTTAATGAAGGATTATCACCGCAGGTGTCATAGATTTTATCTCCCTTTCACTCTTGAAATGTTGAGAACTTGCAAAAAATTATTTTTAAAACTGAGCAGATCTACCATATTTCTAGAATGTTAACGAAGTGTGCATTTGGGTATGGGTTGTTACCAATGTTACTGTTACCAATGGCACTATTAAATGAGAACGTACTTTCAACGTTGTTTTGGGGGTCAGATTGTATGGTCTAGATTGTACTTCAGCCTGGATTCTTGTTACTAACACTGTTTTATAYGAAAACTCTCATATGGGTAAAATTGTGGCAGGGTGGTTTTTGCTTTCTTACCTCCTGTGTACTTTACTAATGTGAAGGAGTGTTTTCAGTAAATCAGAGTAATCCTTGCAAACTCAGTAAAAGGAAGGAATGCAATGGTTACATGAGGTACTGTWGGGATGGTAATTTGAACCATAAGTAAAAGTAGATTTCCTCTAAGTATCTCACTTTCAGAGCTAGATATCAGCATCCCAACTACCTTAGCTGACATATTTGATTATATTTAATGTTGTTGGTAATCATATCTATCTACTGATCTATAAAAAATATAAATACTTAACAATTAATGCTAATTGCCTACTCAGCTATATTTGCAGTGTTGTAAGCTCATGAGTATTTATTCATGATTTATKTTGTGCAACAGTAAAAGAAATTTGGGAAGAACAACAGCAGCCTGGTTATAGAGRGGCAATTTAAAAAGCGATTTTAGAACTCCAGTTTTTGAAGCCAGCMCATTTTGACTATTTAGATTAAAATGGCTGATCTTGTTTATACAGCACTGGACTACTTTGTTATATTATCTGGTTATGATTCTTACTATTCTTAATTGACTAARGCTAGAGGGAAACAGCAGTTTTCGTGGCTTAGTTGTGAGGTTAATTTTTTTAATTTGATACATCTCCTTCTTCCAAAGTTTCTCTTTTTTTTTTATTTATAGTTCTTTCTACACTGACCCAGTTCTGAAACAAGAAGATCAGTTTCATCTGTAAATGAGAAAGACAGTGCATAACATTMATTTTAGGTAGAAAAGCAGTGCAAATGATAAAAATTTCCCAGACAAGTCCAGTCTATTCTAAGAAATAATTTCTTGAAATGCTTTAGCCTCCCGTATTTCCGGTTTTGGRCAGTATCTTCAACCTGAGCCAAATTTTGTGAAATAATGATTTATATATGGATGGTTGTCGATTGAAGCACAGGTCTAATACCAAGCTCATTTCATCTCTGTAATACACCTGACTATAAAAGCATGATACAAGCCCTCTCAGACAGTAAATACAATCATGTTTATGTGATGGAAAATAACACATGTGTTAGACTTATTAGCTTGTTAGCACAATGACTGCCWATGGTAATTCTTATGGTATTTACCCAGTAAGACCAATGGTTGCTTCTGACAAAGAAAGTGTCTCCTCTTTGTCAGTAGCGATGGCAGAGAATAAACATAAACACAGAATTATGTTGAGATTTCTCTAGTTAAGCTGAGTGTTATTCTTCAAAATGCAAAATAGGCAAAAAGATTCTGAATGGATCTGTAAATATATCCTCTTTCACTACGCTGATGTATTAAAATGTCATGTGGTTAGCTGTGTGATGTTCTCACTTGCTAATGTATGCAGAAATATTTTTGTACCCTTCTGAAAGAGAGAGACAGAGAAAAGCAGGATTTCATAACAGAGAAAAATAACTTAGTATGATGGTATCAGTTATTTCTGCATTAATAATTATTGTGTTGCCATAGTTTTGAAGCTGTTCCCATTTCCAAGAAGTACATGTATAATTATATAACTAAATGKCATTATAAAATTTGAGCATATTGACATAACATGCTAGATATTGAACAAAACTAATTTTGTCTTTCTCTATTTTTAAGACCCAGATTTTAAGGACCTTGGCGTTTTGAAGCCATTGCCAGGTTGGTATGTTGGTTTTGGKTTTTTTTCTAACTTGGAGGCCTTTATACTCTGCTGTAGAAAACATTTTGTTTGCTGTTCAGGTTTCATTTTTTCTGGTGTTTTGTTATTCAGTTTGTGAGTTTGAGATGGGAGGACCTGAAGGAATTGTGGAATCTGTACAAATTGTTAAAGAAGGAAAAGCTTCTGAAACTGAAGCAGTAGACTGTAAATGGTACATCCGAGCACCACCCCGATCCAAGGTCAGTCCTTTATCCACTTGCTGATTTGCCATTTAATTTAAGAAATTGACTTTTCTAATATATTGTGCATTTCTTAGTACAGTCAGATCTCGTTTAATAACTTTACAGCTTGAACTGTAAACTATTTTTTTCCTTCTGCTGTGGAAGGGTAATTTGTCATCTTAGCCAAAATAACCACCTTTCTCCATAAATGATGATTTGGGCAATACTAATGTGCTTTTTGTGCCATAAGTAATTTTCTTAAATTCATCTTTAATTTTGCTCATATTTTTAAAGAATCGATGTGTGTTTTAAAGTGGAAAGTAATCTTATAATTTTAATTTGCAATATATTTCAAATATCTAACATGGAGACTACTAAGGAAGCACTGCTGGCTCCCTGAGGTCACCATTGTTTCTTGTCTGGGAACTGTTAAAATGGACCTAAACTAAATTAATGCTCTTCCATATATGAAGCCCTTCRTTCCTTTGGTTTAGAGACGCAGTGTTCTCATTTCTTTTCCTCTACAGTCAGCAAGGCAGGGCTTTGTAAGAAACATGAGAGGGCTGCATTTCAAATTAATTCAAAAATACTTTTCTTGGATTCCCCTTGATTTTCTCTCTTATCCATAACTTATCAGTTATGATGTGCATTATTTGTTGCTGGCTACACTAACACTTCTCCCCTCTTTGCAACAGGAACAGCTTTATGCCTCCTACCTACTTTCGTTCGCTGTGTAAAAGACACCCCACAGTATACTTTTTCTAGCTGCCTTATTGGACAGGAAAGGTTTTAGAAAGTAGAATTTATATGTGCACTACTCTGCTGTCTTTAAACAGATAAAGGCTTTTTTTGTATAACCTCAGTGAGGAGACTGCGCTGAATATGTAATTGTCTCATCGTCAGAATAACACATGGGTGAAAAGGTTTTCAGAAGATAAAAAGTCATTAGTATCAGCATTTTTGTATTGGGAAAGTTTAGGAATAGAGTTGGCTCACAAAGACTACAGATAAATTATTTCCAGARAATCTTATACATTTAATCTTATTCATTTTTTTTTTTTTGCCATTGGGTAAAATTAATATTGATAGAGGTTTTCAATTAATAGATGAGCTTCCCATTTTGCTACACTAAGTAGTGATATGAGATGATTGGACTAATGAATGATTATTCCATAGGCAGTTTATATTCATTCAGGGGAGATCCCTGTATCGATACAAGCTTCAGGAAGAACAGATGGAGAGCAGCCCTGCTGAGAAAGTTTTAGGGATGCTGGTGGATGAGAGGCTGGACATGCCCCAGAAATGTACACATCCACCCAGAAAGCTAATTGTGTCCTGGGCTGCGTCCAAAGCAGAGTGGCCAGCAGGGTGAGGGAGRGGATTCTGCCCCTCTGCTCTGCTTTGGTGAGACCCCACCTGGAATGCTGCATCCAGCTCTGGGGTCTCCAGCAYAGAAAARACAYGAGCCTGTTGGAGCAGATCCAGAGGAGGGCCACAAAAACGGTGAAAGGAATGGAGAACCTCTCCAGTGAGGAAAGGCTAAGACATGAAAARTTATTCCATCCAGAGAAGAGAAGGGAAGACCTTGTAGCAGCCTGACAGTACTGAGGGGAAGCTTGTAAAGAAAAAGGGGAAAAATACTTTGCCAGTAGCAGTAAGACAAGGTGGTTTAACCTAGAAGAGGGTAGATTTAGACTAGATATGAGGAAGATATTTTTACAAGGAGGGTTGTGAAATGCTGGAACATGTTGCTCAGAGWGTTGATTGATGACCATCCCTGGAAGCATTCAAAGGCAGGTTGGATGGGGCTCTGAGCAACTGGATTGAATTGGAAACATCCTTGCTTATGGCARGGAAGTTGGACCAGATGAGTTTTATAAGTGCCTTCAAACTTAAACTATTCTATGATGTATTTAGTTATTAGTAGAAAGAAAACAAGATTGTAATTAAAATCAGCACAGTTAATAAAGCCAATAACGTTTCCYTGTAGTCTAAATTCAAGTTTATAGTTGATCATATAATGTCAGTGTGATGTTTTACTTGGTCTAACTCTTAAGTTCTATATGATTCAAAGCCCTGCTAAAAATCCCAATTTTACCTATGTAGTCTTTATCCATACTTCAGTTCTGATGTAAAACTTCAAACTAGGTATTTATGTAACTGGAAATSCATTGTGTATCAGAAGAATACTACACTACCACTGTTAGTAGAGGGCTAAAAATTGAAAGTCATTAATCCTTCATAAACTTCTATGCCTGTGTTTAGTTGTGTTACATTCCAAGTGTATCCTAGCTGAAAGGCACCTGGAAGGGAAAAYAACAAGAAAGTTTTAGAAAAATGAAGTAATAGTGAATACTATTTAATGTCATCTAATGACATTAAATTTGTGATTTTAGACTTTKTGAAGGAATGTAATACAATACAATCAAATGCTTTTACAAGGAAGAGGGAATGCTCTGATGCTCATGTCTGCAGGATAACTCAGAGTCCCACACTCASAAAGAAAGTTTCAGGTTAGATACAAAGGAAGAAAATTCAAACATCAGGGAGGGCATTAGGAATGTTTGTTTGAGAAAGTTGGTTCAGCTGGCATTGCKAGCGGTCTGAAAGTGCAGGTTAAATAACAACCTGTGAAAAATGAGAKAAACATTAATAGTCCTACCTGTAGGCAGAGGGCTGGACTGGGTCATCTCTTGATGGATCCTATTGTTCCCATCTTACTAAATTATCTGGGTGGAGAGATTGAGCAATATAAAAGCATATAAATCAGTGTTTCCTAATGTAGACTTGAAAGGTTTCACGGCAAGCTAGGAAAAAAAAGATTTTTTCAAGCCTAGATCCATCTTTAAGGGGTAATTCCAATTTAGCATTTAAACTTGGTGTGGTTTTCAAACCAATGTATTTATGTACACACAGACAAGTATATASCTGCATAGATGCACACACATACAATTATGGTTTCATCATACTGGGACAAGTTGAAAAATATACAGATATTACAGAAGGAGGAACAAGTGGATAATTTTTTAAGAAAWTTGTATGAAGTAAGGTTTATGATAAGATTGTTTATGGGTCTGATTCAATTGAACTGGAATCTACTGTTCATTTTTTACAGTCAGCTTCCTTTGTCCCTATCTAACCTTGAATTAATGACATAGTCAGTACAATTATTTAGTGACATCATTTTAATTTATGTCAGCTTGCACCTATGAAAACAAGCTCTCCTGCTAGGAACAGTGAGAACTCAGCAGGCATTTTTAAACCYACATGTTCCTGTACTCTGGGCTGCACAGTTTGTTACTGGGAATTATGCCTAAAAGGCAAGAGTTTCTCAGAGAGAGTTTGTGTTGGACTTTTTCATCTTTAGTTTCTTAATTAAACTGTGACAGAATGTGAATTGCTTGCAATTTCATTTGGCGTAAGCTCATCCAATCTAAACTGTCTACAGAAGCAAGATGCAAGTCCTTTCCTTGGTTTCCAATTCCAGATTCCAGCCAAGTCTGATCTCAATATATGAGCAATGAGATCAGCCAGGAAGTGTGTACTTGAGGTCTCTAAGCCTGAGCTGCTTCAAACTGACAGTCTGGGTCTAATTCTTCTATCCTCAGTGATCTGGAATGGGACAGAGAGCAGAAAATTTGTTGCATACACTTTAAATAGAGCCATCACTGATTACCTTACATCATACACACACACACACACGCGCACAGGGAAAAATAAATCTGAAATGCATGCAGAACTCAAACCTTCTCCAAGTGTGGAGGGCTGCAGAAGGYAGTCTGAGCACAACTTCTATGCAGACCTAGAGTCTTATATGTGAAAGTGGCTAGCTGAAAAATCTGTTTCTTGTAATCATTCAGTGTCAGTTCCTGCTGAGTAAGATAGCTGTGAGTTTTGGTAGAGTAATACTRGGGATTCTGCACTTCGTATGGAATGTGACCATAATTAGTATTCAGAGCAAGAAAGGAAAATTAAGAAGAGAGCTGCTGACTGAAAGTGCTAATCCACCCAGAAAAATAAAGTTCTGGAGGAACTTTCTCATCTGAAAATTCTTCAGTGTAGAACAAAGCCCAGAGAAGGAAGTGTATAAGCTTATTACACAGTGATTTGAAGAATTTCAGGGACATCATTGGCTGCAAGCAGTGGATAAGCAAAGATTTTTTTTTTTATTTAGGAAGAGAATATAAAAAAATTAATAGAATTATAGTTTTCTTACATTCTGTTAAGGGTGATCTATTGGAGAACAATATCAACAAATGTTTTTCCATGTTGGATGGGTCAGCATAGTTTGACAAAGCTCTCCAGGAAGACAGAACCATGTTCGTGTTCAGGTAGCTCGCTTTGGTGGGTAACTTTCTCAGCAAGGTACCTTTGTGTCATGCTTGTTCTTTGAGAGGCTCTGTAGAAAAAATAACAGAGCAGAACTTGATACTAAGAGCAATAAAATATTTACAAATGTGATATTCTTCTGCTGGGAAAAAAAAACCAGTAAGCAGTGCTCTTAAAGACACTATTTATTATCAGACTCTCTGGGCACCTCAGAAAACAGCATCTAAACAGGAACCAATTTGTATATAGTCCAGTGGAAATAATCTATTCTGGAGGAATAAGCAATAAGTGCATTTAGACTGAACAAATAGTGGGAGCAGCCTCTTTATTTGCACCATGAGAGATAAAATGAAGTTATAAGATAGTTAGGAAAAGTGATGTCTAATTCTCTTGCCCAGCCTGAACAGGATATTGGACAAAAGTTATAGGCTGCAAGACTTAATACAAGAGATTGAGGAAACCCAAAGTGTCAATTAAYGAGTCTCTAGTTTTGACACATCATGGCAGCATCCTTAACCCTGAGCTGCCCGAGAGTGGTGGCATCTGTTTGAAGCAGAGACATTGGTGAACAGTGGGAAGGGGACACACGGCACGTGGGAGGGGGCCAGGATGCGGGAGGCCACAGTGCCAGGACACGACTAACGAGACTTGGACAGGCCTGGCCATGGTGGCTGGGGTGTAGTGGTGGCTGGACTTGCCCAGGCAGTGGGGCTTGCCCAAACACAAGCCAGCCAGCAGCTTGGCACTGGCCAAGGCTGGGGTGGTGAGGAATGAGGCTGGGAGCAGGGCAGTGTGACCCAGTGTGACCAAGACACTTGCATGCTTGCTGAGGGTTTGTACTGTGACCTGGCATGCTTCTGACCAAATGGAGGGATGACTCTTGGTTCCAGGTGCCTGCCTTCATGGTGAGTGTAGTCTGGAGAGAGACTGGGTTATTGTGTGTGCATTTCCTAGACAGTTAGGAGGAAACATGAAGTGAAGCAAATTGCGGAGCTGTGAGTGAGTGAGTCTTTAAACTGATCTGATTAAACCAAAACATTTTCTGCTCTCCCGTGTGAAGTGGAAATTTGTGCTCTTAGATGAGACCTTCAAGAGAAGCAGTTTAAGCTGTCGGCACTGGCAGGCTAACACACACTAATTTTTGGAGGTTTCTTAATCAGTTGTAGAAGAGAAGCTTTAAGTAGTGCACTAAAATTTAATAGCAGCCATTTGTGTGGTGGTTCTTGAAATGTTAAGAAAAATAAAATTTAAAGTCTGAATAACCTAACAGCCAGAGACACTTTTGCAAGCTTCAGATGATCTCCTTCCCTGAAGGAGCTCTGAAGCTTACAAACATACAGATAGTGCAAGTAATATTGTGGATTTAAAAAAGCCGAATATATATATATATATATGGAACAAAGTGAATAAATTATGTTTAAACAAGTAGAAAATACWATTTACCTATCTTAAAGTATTAAAATCTCTTATGCAAAATAGTTTTCTGAGAGGAAAGTGCAAGACAAGTACATGCTTAGAATCATGTATATAGAATCTCTGCTATGAAGGCATGTCAATGCACACACCAGGGTAACACTGTCAAAACCCTCACTTTTAAGTTACCATGAGTCTATTCCATCCAGGTATAGAAATATAATGAACCTCAACATCCTGAAACCAGATAGCTATTAAGAAATATAATTTTAAAAAGCTATTAAATAAAGTAATAAAATGTCTGCCAAAGAGAACAGCAGAATCAGGATGTAATCTCCAGTTTTCAGTGCTATAAAGTAGAACAGTACCAAGGAGCTGTAAATGTGGCTTGCTTGTGAGCATTTTTGGACCGTACTAGAAAAAAATGAGGATGACTTGACAGAGTAGGTGTCACCTATTGGGTAGTCACAGAAGTTTGAAGAAACAAATAGGACAAAGCAAAGAAATCTAAAAACCTGTCTAGAAAAATGGTGTTCTGATACGTGAGCTTTGGCTGCGAATCACAGTATCTTAGAAGTACCATATAAAATTGTCATCTTTGACAGACAGCATCCTCCAAGCTCCAGAACAGAAGAAAATATGAGGTGTGGAGCTCTCTGTTTGTACAACATGGTCCCAGACTAGTAACAGAAGGACCAAAAATGTAGCAAACAAAAACCCAAAATAGCAAACAAAAATCTGAACAGATCATGYATTGTTAACAAACACTTCTGCATTGAAGTGATGTTGGTTGAAAAAAAAAAAAAAAAGCATCCAAGAAAGAGGAAAGAGCATTTCAGATGACAAATTCAAGCATCATTAGTAATATGCTTTTTAGGCTGGTGTACTTGGTGTCTGGTCGCCTTGAAGGAGTTTAATTAGTGTTGCACAATCTGCTTTTAAAAATCTGGGTTTCCCAGGCCTAAATACTGGAGGAATCATCTTGAAAGTACTTTGTTAATCACACAGTGCTGAAAAAGATGTAGAATAAAGCAGGTGCTCTAACTGATCACTGAGCAATGAGGCAATTTAACCCCATCCTGTGCTTACAAGTGAATTGACTGAACCCAGAAGGTGAATATGCAAAATCTGGACATTATGCTTGGATGAAGAGGAAGTTTTTGTCTTATGTCTAAATTACTTTTGACAGCTGAGTGATGGCTTTTTGTTTGGTTTGGTTTAAGGCAACTGAGTGTCTGTGCAGATATATTAAGTCTGATATGCTGGGATATGGTTTGAAGCTTTTCCTGACTGGCCTGATCAATCATGTTGTCATCCCTAACCTTCAGTGATTGATTAAAACGCAGAACTCATAAAAAGGGATTCACTATGAGGATATTATAATCTGACCATTTTACTTACGTGATATATTATTCATAGTTTATAATAATTTTGGGGTTTTGCTAATATGTTTGGTCAGAGATTTTTGTTGTTTTCAAATTTAAATGAAAAGAAATAGTAAAACTTTCCCAGCATTTCTTATTTTGAGTATCATTTATGGTGGCAATACAAAACTTACAGGTGACAAGAGAATTATTTAAAATATAATTTGACCGAGTGTAAATTACATATACCACAGTAGCAGTGAGGCTTTATCAGTTTTGTTGCTAAGGACATTGGCATTTGCAGTGACATCTCAAAACTCAGTTAATCTAATACTTTAGCAGCCTCCTCTTCTAAGTAATGTGGAGCTGATGATTTGACAAAAGTGTCTCATTAAAACTCTGCAACAAAAAGTGTGAAAGAAGAAGATAGGGAAGTTGTGCTTTTCCTTTCAAATAAGATGTTCTCTTCAACAAGAATGCTTTGGTTATGCTAATATAATGTGTCAATATCTATAGAAATATTCATTCCAAAAGMTCCTATTAGCATCAATGAAAAAATGCTTAATGAATGCAGATGGTGGTGTTTGAATCTGTGACCCTGTCTTTAGTTCATTTTCTTTCAGAGGAACAAAGCTTCTTATCCTCTGTTGGTAGAAGTAATGGCAAAGATCTCTGAAAATGAAATACCCAGTAGTAGTGATAATTTTTTTCTCACTTTCTGATGAATTTGTTTTAGTGACATCCATATGCCAGTGAAAGTAATGAGAATATTGCCACTGATTTCAAAAAACTATGTATAGGGAACATTTTGCATTAGATAAGAGTTTGTCATATAATCAGCTTTATTCTTTCCCTGGGGAACTCAATTTATTATTAGTTATTTTCTTCTGCCAGTGTGGGTCTTACAGCCAGTGACAGGAACAATGGCAAATATATAGCAATGAAACCATACAAGCTGGCAGAGGCGTGCAGATGCAATTAAATTATTCCAGCTCTTTAAAATAAAATCTGATCCAATATCGGGTTGCCAGTTTGTGTAATCAGTTTCCAGTTTTTAAAAATGCACTGCAGTCTTAAGCCAAAGGTCTGATTAAAAAAATATATATTGAAATATACCCACTGATTTTAGGGTGTGTTGTATCAAGTCCTCAATATTTTATATAGAGTTTAGGGAGTAGTCATCTCCAAAGACAATTATGAGAATGAAGCTCCAGCTCACCTCAGAATATCAGGAACTTATTTTCTCTAATTTATGACACTTCATGCCATTGGAGAAAGTAGCGTCTTTCTTCTAMAGGATAGACATAAATTTTTAAGTCAAATAGTTCTTTCCAGTGGTTCCACTACCTATCAGGTCTATATATTTTATGGTGTTGGCTGAATTGCTCACACAGAAGAATGAGAAGGTATGACTGACAGCAGAACTCAGGCTTGGGAAGAACTGAAGGTTTTGGCTTCTTCACTGAAAGACTCAAAACAAAATGCTGAGTTATTATTCTCTTGGTTCCTTTTCAGTATTTATGACTGCTACTCTAAGAAATATTTTACTATTTTATAAGACTAGTGTGCCTCCAGAAACTAAAGAAT
Organism: Mixornis gularis; assembly: GCA_003546035.1. Lineage (NCBI taxonomy): Eukaryota > Metazoa > Chordata > Aves > Passeriformes > Timaliidae > Mixornis > Mixornis gularis. Next base: position 1,034,382 of record QVAJ01000203.1, read on the forward strand.
GTCAAACGATAAGCCCATAGAAATAAGATTTTTTTCTGTACTGCTATATGAACAGCATTTTTGAACAGATCAGGAATAATTGATGAATGCTGGAAATTGCTGGGAGAGCTGATATTTTGTACCCACAGTGAGGATTAGCATACATTTCTTGTAAGAATGAAAACTCATAAAAATTACATCACCATACTGAAATGGGATACCCTTTAAAAGAAATACATGTGCTTATATATATGTATATGCACATGCAATTCTACATATAAATGCATATATAAAAGGCAGCAGGATAGAAATAGAGAACATGTGAACAAATGTGCAAGGCCTTTCACCCAGGAGGTATAGTTTTATTATTGTTCTGCCATCCGGTTAATGTAATTTTTTTTCTGGAGTAAATATGAGCTTTCCTGAAGAGGAAAATAGATAAAAATGGGATGTGATACATTGCACTATAACTTTGTGGTCTATCACATATATATATGTGTGTATGTATATGGCACATAAATATAAATGGTGCACATGTGACAGGCATATATAGACAGTAAAAGTAATAACTCATGACAAAGCATTTTGGAAGCCTTCTGTTCTCTGYGAACCATCTCTCTGACATGTTTCTCTTCCTGGGAAACAGTCACATGTATGCAATATTACGTAAAATCATCTGCAGGAAAATCTCATTTCATTACCTGTGACGAGGCTGCCAAGCACTGGRACACCTGTCTGAAGCAGACTGCTTTGGTTAACTGAGAAAAGAAAGGCAAGGAGCACATTTAATTCCCTAAGTTATACAAAGATGGGCTGTGGACTGTCTCAGCAGCTTCCCTGGAGAGGTTGGGTGCCAGGGTCACACAGTGACTGTTACACCCTTGCTTGAGAAGGAGAGTCTGGTGTCTGGGACACAGAAGCAGCTCTCTGGTATGTCCCAAATATGGCCAGTTGCTGGGTGTTTGTGTCAGCCTCTTCCCATAGCTCCCTCCTCCATGTGGGATCACCCCATATGGGATCATTCTCTGTCGGCACTGATAGAGTGTTGACAATATCTGTGTTTTACTGAACAACCAGTAAATGAAGTGAGAAACACTATAAAAACTATACCATGATGTAAGATATTTCCATCTCAATATGTCTATTAGTATTTCTTGTTCCATTTCGTAGAGGTCAATGCAAGCAGATTCCTTAATTTATAGTATGTAAACTCCAGGATACATGGTGAAAGTAGAATACTTAATATATTTARTTGAAATGTATTCTTCTGAACTCTTCTGAAGGATGGAAATGATGGAATATGAGTAAGGGTTACTGTAAGATTAACAGATTAGAAAATAGATGTGCCTTTACCTAATTTCATTTGCTAGTAAAAAWTTTTCACAAATATTCTTTTCAGAGGGACACTTAGTCAAAGCACAACAAGGAATGAAATTATACCATAATACATTACCTGAAAAGGCCCATTAAAAAATCTGAGCTATTATTAAACTCTGGCAGACTGCTTGAGAGCACATAATTTGCAAACCATAAGAGCTTTAATATATTAATAAGGTGAAATTATGAGTCTTGTTGCTACTAGGATGTGTACTGCTTGTGAACTTTTTGAAAAAGCGGAGAAGCTTAATAAGCATTTGTTCTGTGCATATGAAAAATACCTGGTCAATAAAATTGTTTGAAAATAAGAATATTTGATGTCTAATACAATGCAGTTTGTTTTTTTAGTAATTTTTTTCAAGTGAAGGTGCATACAGCTCTATGCTGTGTATGCTTACCTCCTTTTTATACAATTTCTGCCCCAGTTTATCTTTCTGTATCATTCTCCTGAAATCTCGTGAGCCTGTGGCAGTTTGATTATGTATCATGTATCTATTAAAAATAGTACTTGYCTTCTCTGTGAATTGAATATTTGATGTTGCTTTTATAATCAATTKCTTTTAAAATTGGTGGTTTTCCCTGTTAAAGTCCATATACACTTGAATATCAAATAATAGCTTTTTATCCTCACCCCACTTCTTTTTCGGTAGATTTAAAGAGTTCTTTGCAAAGGGCAATATATCTATGACTTTATGAGACAATTTAGCTTGTATGCAAGAGACATAGGTTTCTAGGAGTTTCCACACAATATGCTTGATTTCAAGCCTGTTAAATTATGAAAATTTATACCATAATGCTTTGTTTAGAAGAGCTGAGATAGTGGCCTGATCCTTGAGGAAACGTAAAAAGATTAATGATGGAGTTCTGTCTGGCTCTCAGATTCTCACTTCCTGAATCAGTGTAGCAGAAATGTGTAAGATGACACATTGACTCTGGGGAGGGAGCAACAATGATTTGCCTTATTATTTCACATGTCAGTCATGTAATAGAGCAATATTGTGCCACGCAGTAAAAGAAGAAATTTCTAGCTTATCTATCCTTCAGCTTGAGGAACCATTGTACATACTTCTGAAAAGAAAAAATAAAGTATATATTTGGAAATTAGGACCTTACTGTGGATAAGAACAAAGAAATATCTAGATCTTCTGAGAGATTCTACTTGGAAATAAGACAAAATACCGGGAAGCAGAAACAGTGCATAGTTTGCATATTAATGGCCTTCCAAGGAAGTGCCCTATGGATGAGCAGCTCCAGAAAAATTATTTTGACGGGATTTGTTATGTATTCTTTCTCCTGCAATGTAGAGCTAAGTTGCTTAATTTTTTTTTTGTCATTCTCAAATGTCTGTACATGTTGCCTTTGTTGTTTGATTGATTTATAGATCTATTTGCGATTCTTGGACTACGAGATGCAGAATTCCAATGAATGCAAAAGGAATTTTGTAGCAGTCTATGACGGAAGCAGCTCCGTGGAGGACTTGAAGGCAAAGTTTTGCAGCACAGTTGCTAATGATGTGATGCTGAGGACAGGTCTGGGTGTAATCCGCATGTGGGCAGATGAAGGCAGTCGAAACAGCAGATTCCAGATGCTCTTCACATCTTTCCAAGAACGTAAGACCCTAATCAATCCATCTGCCTTTCAGTTTCTTAAACGATACAAGTCCCAAAATCTGTTAATATATATTTCATGCAGAGCAGCCACTGAAGTATGTTGCCAAACAGGCTGTGTAAATATTCAGAACAGTTTTTATTCCAAGCATTTGTAGTGAGCAGTAATTTGTAATGCAGTAGACAGACCAACAAGATCCAAAACCAGGAAAACAGGAACACGTGGTCATGACCTCTCCAGTCACATAACTGTGACTTTTTATCTGATCCCCAAACTACATGCAAGTTTTTCCTTACACAACATGGAAAATAATGCAGCTCTGAAAGTTTTTATCAAGTCAGATCATTTTCTCTGAATTTGGTTTTTTAGATCTCATTGTGATATGTATTTGAAAAATACTGTATAATTATTTTATCACAGATAGGGGGTGTGTGCATATATCAGTGAACATATGTGTCAGATATTGCCAAGCAAAGAGTTTAGGGTTTTTTTGTAGCAACAAAAGCTTTCTAAAATCCTTTCATATTTTGGTTAATATTCTCTTTATGTGCCTTACTTGTGTTTATATTTTTATGTGAAATCTGGACTCAGATAATAAGCAATATAGCCTGTGAAAAAAAACAAAATGTAGTTCTAGACAGTTTAAGAAAAGAAAAAATCAAACCAATCACAAAAATCCCTCAACAAAACCCAATAGTCCCATTCACTGAAAACGATTGACCCAGATAATCCTGTGAAAGACCTGTGAAAGATATCAATTTGTTTTCTTTGATAGGAATAATACATATTTGGCCTCTTTAGAAAGGCACATTCATTTTCACATGCCGGTTTGTGTTAATTTTTAATGTGTTTTTGGTTTGTGCATCGTGTGTAGGACAGAAAGATTTCTTTTCTGCTGTCAGTGGTTGGAGTGAAGTCTCAACCTACCAAATACATTCTTCATCTGTATTCTGTGTGTGTGTGTACCCTGCAATGAGGCAACGAGTCTCTGTTGAGAACAGCCTCCGTAATTCCTTAATTATGGCTCTGATTAAAAATTTCTGACATTTTACATGCCTGAGACTGCATGCGCCACTGTACTCTCACACTTGCAGCCTTAGGGTGGATTACATTATTCTTGCCTGCAAATCAATCTGGGGTCTAAAAGACACTGAGAACCCTTGGTTGAGATGATGCTGCCCTTTTCTCATTTCTGCAACTGGAGATGTCTTGAATATTCAAGATCTGATTCATTTCTTTCACAAGGCATCTTGATCTGTTACCTTAGAAACAACTGCACAGACACGGGAGGTTCACAGCATATAAAGAACTGAAGAGTGAAGCACTATGATGACTAACTTTAAATGAAGGTTTGAATAAGTGTATGTTTGCGAAGCTCTCGTATTTTAAAGGCTAATAAGGAAAAATTGGGGTTTTTTTTCTCTTACAGTATTCCTAATATATTTACCTGACATGCTACTTCTTATAAGCTACTCCTTTCATGTAAGCAGATGATAGTTTTTACTGAATACTATTCTGACTGAGAAATTCAAAATACTAACAATATGTGTTTCCTGTAAATTTACTCTGAGAAGTCATTGCTGACTAAAAGCTGAAAATTTAGTAAAGGCTAAATAATGCTTTGAAATATGTCTACATGGCCTGCTCATAAATAGTRGAGGAAACTGCATCTGTGATTTTAATGCTAGGAATTGACTTTAAGGGTTTAAAGGTGCTGCAGATGGTGTTTTCTGTGTCTTGTCAGTTGTCCRTGAGTGCTGCCCTATGCCACATACTGATGCTGGCTGTCAGGAGTGGGCTAGAACAGATGTCAGTCAGACACACTCTGAGACACAGCTCATGGCATGTAAACTGCAACGTCTTTCAGCAGCGTGTGGGAATAATTAGATCATCTGCATGGAAGAGAAGGAATGTCAGACCTCATTCAGGGAGATGTGCATCAGGGGACACCTGTGTGTCTATTCAGGGACAAAGAAAGRAGAAAGTTCTATATTGTTCATATATAGCTGAGGAAGGAGCAAAATGGAAGATTGTATTTTTATTGCAGTAATATGAATGGGAAAGATGGACAAAATAGAATTCTTGTATTACTGTTCCTMTGGAAATGACCAGGAGGTATTGTGATCTGTTGTTCCTCAAGTTCCTCTCCTTGGTGTGGAGTTAGGCTGTTGAGACTGTGAGTTTTCCTTTACACAAGGTTCTGTGTAGTGGAAGTGGTATCTTGTGAAAACAGGTTACTAAGCCTGAGCATTTTTTTCTTTCAGTGGAAGTCTGTTCAGTGTTTATTCTTGTTACAGAGCCATTTCTTGAGGACTTGACATTTGTGTAGAACAGAGAAATCTTAAAGAGATTTCTTCAATGATTGTTTTCACATGTTTCAATCAGTGTGTTTCAAATCTATTTAAAATATGTATGCATTTTTTTGTTGGCATCTAAAAAGTGGTATTGCAAGTTTCCAAACCTCTCACAGTGATGCTTTCAGAGTAGCAGTGCTATAAATACATCTTAAGGAAAGGCATACGGTGCATGAGGTTGTTAAATATCCTGCATCAGAAAATCAGGAATGATCCTCATCATTGTCAAAATAGTAGTTGACCTCTAAGTAACACCTTATAACTGCCTAATTCTGAATAGGTGATAACTTATAGTGACGATCTGATATTTCATTGTCAGCATTATTAACTATTTCCGCTGTCATTGTGGGTCTTGACTCCTTATATCTTTGTCTTTTTAATCTTTAAGATGTCTTCTAATCATAATCATATTTTTGTGCATAGGAGTCACTGTTACACTGGATTTTAAATATCCATTAAATTAATATAAGAATCAGTAAAAGGTAGACAAMAATCTGATATAAACAAAAGGTGTCTCTTCATCTGGTAAGAAGACTAGAAAAATGAGTCTTTGTTTTCTCACCCACTGACTAACTGTTCATTTAACTTTTCATGACTGAAGAGTGATCTCCAGCTTGATTAATGACAGACATGCTACACCTACAGCTTCTTCAAAGAGCTGCTCCTCAGCAGACACACCTACGCTTTAGCCTAAAAGCAGATTTGTAGAACCAGGGCATATGGGATAAGAGAAAAACTCTCTGTATGCACAGCAGATWAGATGTTCACTTTCTCACCTCTGACTGCTCTTTGGTAGCACAGCTTCCTCCTGTGCCCATAACTCTGCACCAGAAACCCCAGACCAGAAAAACTTCATTCCTTCTCCCTTTGAGCTCTAAGTCTGTTTTTAGAGCCCTGCCACGTGCAACTTTCCTAATGGAGCACAAGCTCTATYATTCTCATTATTTTATTCGTATGAACAAACCCCATATTTCTACAGAAGTCTTAAGGCCATGCTTAAAAAAGTAGGGTGCGGTTTGAGCAAGTAACTCAAGTYCTTGTTTACAGACTTGAAGAGGATCACCCAGCACGGGCAGTTCTTTAATGGGGAAAAAGGACTGCAGGTATGCAGTGGTAGGGACTGTGTTTTTCRTGGTAAAGCTAAGGGAAGAGCTGAAAAAGGGAACAGCAAGGTGTTTAGTGCAACCTCTGAAGAGGCAGTTTCTCTTTGCAAGCACTTAGGAATGTAAACAGATTGCAGCTTTGCTGGTTTTGCTCTCTGCTTCCACACTAATATTTTAAAAAGAAACCTTTGGGATTGCCTCCTTACTGGTGAGCACTCATCTGTGATTTTCTTCCCTTCTGTGCTATTTGCAGCTATCTCTAGTGAAAAACCCTCACTGGCTAAGCATCCCAGTGACTCTCTGACCCTGAAGAAAATAATTGTTTGTGGTGCCCAGAGAGCATTAACTGAACACAGGCTGGAGCTCTGAGCACAGGCTCCTGACCTGCCATTCTCTGGTGAGTTTGTATATTTAAAAAAAAAACAAAAAAACCCAAAAAAACAACAACAACAACAAAAAAAACCACCCTGAAAAAACCCTGATGAAACCACATAGAGGTGGTTTTGAAAGACTAGATTGTTGATCTGTATATGGTATTAACGATCCATAAAAGTTATATTTATCTTGCACAGATCTGTCTGAAGGTGACTGAGAAAGAGCATCAGTATTAARCCCACCTCATTTTCAAGTTTCTAATAGCTGTATTTTAAAAAGCCTTTTTTTCATTAGTGGCAAACYATGTATTTRTAGTGCACATTACTATACTAATMTTAATAATTTTATAATTTTAATAAAGCAAGTGAAACTGTCTCTCAATAAATATTTTTCCTTGAAGGGACTGATAGAAAACTTCTTCTCTGTTTCAATGATAACTCAAGGAACATCTGAAGAATTTAAATTTTCCTTCTCTTGTGGAGGAAAGAAAGCCTTATTTTTCATTAAAGAACAATGGGAAAATCCAAATGCTCTGTACTTAAAGAATTCTTRTGCAGATCGTGATGCAATGAGCTATCTTGAGTAGAGGAGGAGTAGGTGTGAAATGCCTAAGGACTTCAGTGTAAAATGTTTCTCACATCTAACTATTGTTAAGATTTCAGGATTTTCCCATTCACTCTTAGGAGGAAGCAAGACCTTTCAAAAATGTTATGACAAGAAGGGAAGGGGAGAAAGGAGGGAGAGAGAGATAAKCCTAAAAATAACAAGTAGGGTAGGATGTTTGTCTAAGATTATCCCATCCTGGCCTGAAATCCCTGCCTTGAAACAAGCTCAAAGGGTAAATCCACACGGTTCAGTGAAGAACAGCAGAGACACCAAARCTGGCTTGCTCAGAGCTAGTTCACACACAGTTGCACTGACTGTGCATGGTGCTGAGAAATACTGAGAAATACACTGGAGAAGGCACTGCACTGAAGTGGAACAGACAGGCTGCACACCAGTTCCATAACAGATCTGCTTTTAGCTCCATCTTGCAAAAATATTTTGGCCTGCCCATGATTGCAATTTATATCCAGASTATCCTGCAATGCCCAACAGAATGATGATTAATGCAATGGGATAATATGTATTGTTACTTATGTAATAACATCACTGTGGAATAATAATTATTAATAAAATGCAATATTTAATTTTATACTGCTTTAMAAATTCTGTAATTTTATAGTATAAATTGGAATGCCTTACTTGTGACTATTTATTTTATTGTCTGAGTGAAACTAGTGTAACTTTTTAAAATATAAATTACTTCTTTTATTTCATGTTGCTTTGTAAGGATAACATATGGAAGAACTGTTAATACACTTTATTCAGGGCTATTTGGGATAAAAATACTAATTTTTTGTTAAAAAAATTAAAAAGTGTAGATTATGGGCACATGAATTTCTATGGCAAGAAAATATAGACAACTATATTGGTTCACCTTTTAAGAATTTTGAAAGCAGTAACCTTCAAATACCAAACAGAAGCTTTTTAGAATAACRTGGTGGAAACCTTCTGGGTATATGGATAATATTACCATCTACTAATTTTTCCTAGAAACAGAACATATTTACATTCTTGATAACAGAAAGAGGGTTGTTATTATTATAGTTGGGGTTTTTAAACATAGGTGTCCTATACCTGAGAAAGACTCTGGGATAGCATGTCTATTCCTGTTAACACAGTTATTTATATATCTTCTTGGATAAGAGCACCACCTTGTGTTCAGGGAAAATAACTGTTACCATGCAGGAGATGCTGCATTATAATGAATTTGAGAACTATAAAATTTGTTTGTATATCAAGATACAAGATATCCTTACACATAGCACTCACATTCATAAAAAGAAAATATTATCATTAAAAATAATGTAGAATGAAAATACTTGGTATTTTTAATATTATATATATATGATTTTATAAAAACTATTGTTTTATATAAAAATAATTATTGGCTCAATTGCAAAATAGAAAAAGAACCTTTAATAATATTTTCTTTAATTAGTGATATAATTTAGATTATGGTATTTTTGTGGTGCCAAAATCAAAGAATTGATTAGAGATTTAAATTTATTAAAATATATGAGGTTGAATTATATGTGTAGTTCTAATTTCTCAGTGTGCTATGATCACTATGGATTGTTCATCGTGCTGAATGTGCTATCTCATTTATTTCTGGGCCCATACTTTCATAGAGCTTAAAGCAGCTTTGAGACACAGGAGAAATAACACAATTGTGTGTTCCCAGCTGTTACTTTTAATCTAATTATGAAGTCAGGATTTTTTCAGGGRGCCACAGAAGGGATGGAAGGGACTCCAGGATATGGTCTAGTCCAATCCTTTTGCTCTAAGCAGGGTCAGACACAGGAGGTGGCTCAGGGCTGTGCCCAGTTGGGTTTTGAGTATCATCAGTGATGGAGACATCACAACCTCTCTTTGTAAACCAGCTCTTGCACCAGCCTCAAAGTAAAAGTTACTTCTTGTATTTAAAGGGAATTTTCTGCATTTCCTTCAGTGCTCATTGCTTCCTCTCTTTCYACTGGGCATTGCGGAGAAGAGCCTGGCTCTGTCTTCTTTCCTCCCTCCCAGTGGGTGTTTGGCTGTATTGACAAGAGCCTGCCCAAAACAGTCCCAGATTTCTCAGCCTCTCCTCACACCTCTGACATCTYAGGCCTTTAAAGGCCCTCATGGCCCCTTGATGGGCTCTCTGCAGTGTATCTGTGTCCCTTTGTGCTGTGGAGCCCAGAACTCGGCACAMCACTGCAGATGTGGTCTCACCAGTGCTAAATAGAGGGGAAGGATCCTACCTCTYAGTCTGCTGACTATTCTTTTTTTAATGCAGCCCAGGACAAGGGTGGCTTCTTTGCCATGAGGGTACATTGCTGGCTCAAGGTGATTGTCAAGGTGACYTTACTGCATACCAGAACTTTTTGCAAGCTTGTTTTCTAGTCAGTCAGTTCCAGCMCATACTGGTGCATGAAATTATTCCTCCCAAGGCACAGGACTTTTCATTTCCTTTTGTTGATCTGCTTGAAGATCCTRTTTRCCCAGCCCATTGAGRCCTCAGTCAGCAGGAGTTTCCAGAGCTAGTAAAGAGCAGCTTCACAACGATGTGAGTCACCTACTGGGGGTATCACATCAGACTCAGGAGTCCATGTCTGTCCAGTTGAATAAATATTCCCTAACCTCAGCCCCTTCCACCCAGGGAAGTCATATTTCTGCTGGGATCATGTTGCCCTGCTCCCACCACTTACGTGTATCTTTTCTATATTTGAGCTTAGTCAGTAGCTCGTTGTCCATCCATGCAGGACAACTGTTACCTTCACTTGATTTTTGGCGTGTCCAGATAGCGAACTGCTGAGATAGAAGGAGGTGATCTCACAGAATCAACCAACTCTCCTGAACCTTTATCTTTTCAGGACCACTTCCCATGGCATTTGCCCACCCAGACCCCTCAACACTGAACTTTTGCTTTTCTGAGGCCCAGAATTATGATTGTGCTTTTTGGTTTATTCCATCTTTGCAGCATCCTGAACTCCATTATCTCATGCTCTTGGCATTCACCTTCCCAACAGATTCCTTTTTATAAAAGTRTGAGGAACAGCAGAGGTACCCTCATCAGCTCCTTGATTACCTGTCTCAAGAAATTATCAGTGCACTCTGGAAACTTCCTGGCTTGCTGGTACCCTGCTGTGTTACCCTCCACAGGTATCAATTGGTTCAAATCCCCATAAGGACCAGGACCTATGACTGTGAGGTGACTTCCAGCTGCCTGAAGAAGATTTCATGGACTGTTCCTAATCAAATAGTCCAAACACAAAGTACAATATTGGTAGCTTTTCACTAATCGTGACCAAAAAGTCACTTGTGTCCTCATCTGGGTGAGCTCTCTGCATTCCTGCTCTTCTCTCATATAAATGGCTTTTATATAGTGATGGGGAAGACCATGGAGTGATAGAGAGCAGCTTCTGGTGTGTGGAGATATTTGTGCTGCTTTATCTAGTTGAAGTTAATGATAGCAGTAGTTTCCTTTTGTGAAAACATTCACAATCTTGCTGTCACATACTGCTTGATCCCACTGTTATCCTGGGTTCTATAACAGCTTCAGGACTGCATCAGATCCATCTTGCTTTGAAAGAATCTGGTTTACCACCAGTTCATTTATCTTTTTGTTATTACTAGAATGTCCTTGATGCAACACCCTGAGACTCCTTTGCTGTGCTATTTTTTTGGGCAAGAAAGCAAGTTCCTCCAATGTCCAACCGGACTAAAAAGTTTTCAGTTTCTCTTGATGCTTTCATTCATTTCAAAAAATTACTTTAATTAGAGTGGGGGAAATATATTGACTTCTTGTCCAGCTTAATCACTCCAGGTTCATGGGACCACAGAGAGGACTTGGCTATTGTAATTTTGCAAACATGAACAAGAGAACAATGACAACAAGTTTGTCATTAGTTTTCTGAATCTTACATTTGGCTTTCTCTCATGCTAAATTTGCTGTACTGGTTCTGAAATTGCTTTGTTTCACTATTCATCTTGTTTTGACATTTATTCACATACCATTTTTTCCTCCACTGTTCAATAGCACAGTTTAAGAAAACTCAAATTTTCATTCTTTTTTCTTCCTTTCTCTTGCCTTTTTGCATAATTATTCCTTCTTCTCAAATCTGAAAAAAGGGGTTTTTTATTGCTGTTTATTTTTTTCTCATCTATGAAACATTTCTTAATATTTTTTCATTTGATAGAAATTCCTGCTATTTCTTTTCATGCAGAAAAAAATTCGCAATTGACATCAGTTTTCCCTGTAGAATTCTCTCTTTCTTTCCCTTCTTTTCACTTTCTTGCTACCCTCCTTTAGTTCTCCTTTTCTACATACCACCACTATAGTTCTGAATTCAGACAGCACTCTGTCCTTCCCATTTCACTTCTAAGATCCTTTACATCACTCTGAATGTTTTTTGTCATTTTGGTCATTTTTGGGGTGTTTTATGGCTTTAATAGGATTACCTATCCTAATCCTGCAAATGTTTGTTCATTTGCTTTGTTTTTAATATTCCCCCCTTGTTATTTCACTCCTTGAACTTTCTCCATTTGATATTTGGGTCTCTTTTTTGGTATACTTTCTATTTTGAATGGGTGGCTCTTCAGATCTTCTTAAGTTTCTCACTTTTTTTTTGCCGRGAGTAGGCAGTGAGACTGTTTCTGCATGTGGGAAACATCCCAAAAGATCCTCACCTTGCCTGGAAACAAGCATTGCAGCTAGAGTGTGAAAGGATGATTATGCCTCTGATGTGTTACCTACATGATGTGTTACATCCTGATGTGGCACAGTATCCTCCAGGCTCAGACTTCACTGTCCCCAAATGACAGCAACAGATAGATAAGAACCGTCCCTAAATATCCTCCCTTTCTTATATGTACATGCGTTTTTCTGATCTGCCCAGCATAAAGTAGAATTCTTTTTGGAACAAACTGAAAATGTGACCAGGTTCACTGCACCTCAGGAGATGCATACCTCTGGTATACCAAATTTATAAACAAAACTGAACGCTGGACAGGCTGGTTGATGTCTTCTGGCTAAGAGATACAGTATATGTACAGTGTTATATCTGAGTGAGTGGTTGCATATTTGGGGTGTGCACTTTGATTTTGATGACATTTGCTGTTTGCTTAACACACCATAATTGCTCAAAATAAGCCAGTTATGGATATTTTAACTTAAACACTTATTGGTAAATGGATTTCTTGACATGATRTATGGAGTCATTAAGTTCTACGGTATAAATCCTTTGTATTGTGCTTCATTTGGAAACCACTAAACCATTCTCTCTGCTGTGCATTCATGTTGTCATAGGAACTGCTTCTAAAGTTGCAGAGGAGAACAATTTCCATGAAGTATCAAACTCAAAGTATGAGTAATATGAGCATCATAACTGTGTTCTGATTAGTTATGGGTCTCAGCTTATTTTTTAACTCTCCCTTAAAAATAATTATAATAATGCTTTTGAGTTGCTTGAACTAAGAAAATACATAAGGAGCTCATTTTTGACAATTTGACACTGACAAAATTTCCAGCTCTACTAAATTACAGAAGGCTTTCTCATTTAAAGAAGAGATATGAGGAGTATTTATCTCTACTATATTATACATTTTTTGAATAGTAGCTTCACAACCCCAATACCTAATGATCTCCCAATACTTCTGTGAACACCACAGTTTGGCAGAATCTTCAGTACCTTCCAAAGGCTTTCAGGCAGTTTCTTCACAGTAATGTATGGCCATCAGTAAAACCATTTTCTTGCAGCTTTAATCTGCATGACTCTCCTAGACCATAGGCTTCAAGAACGCTGAAGACTGTTGTGCTTCTTTCTTTATCTCCACACTTGTGATCAAAAGGGTGCTTAACTGTAGCCTTTTTTTATGACTAAAAGATTTTTAGAATAATTTTACTTTCTCTGTGTGTAAATGGTCAGGCACCATTGATATGCACCGTCAAGTACATATATTCTTTCAGTCACACAAGATTTCTTTACAAAATTGAAGTTTCAGCACTTTAAAATAAGTTATTTGCCACACATTGGACCAGTCTGGGATACAGCTAACTCTTTCTGTAGCAGCCCACAGGGTGATATGTTTTGGATCTGTGYTTAAACTGTTGATAACACATCGGTGACTGCCCAACAATGTTTGGAAACTAACCGACTACATCCATGAGAGTCATGTTAGGGAAAGGTTCAGTCATTTTAGACTGAAACAGAGAACCTCTTACCACTGAAAAATAAATAGTAATAAATAGTCTATGACTTGAGTGCTCTCCATATTGCATGTCAAATATTTGATATGTTCAAGGAACATGTGTTGTATCACTTCGTCCTGTGAATACATGTCCACTCCTAGATTTGTTTGTAGAGGAGAGATGCTAATTTAATATCATTTATGATTTCTCTCATTTTTAGCCCCTTGTGAAGCCAACACATTCTTTTGCCACAGTAACATGTGTATAAATAATACACTGGTCTGCAATGGACTCCAGAACTGTGTGTATCCCTGGGATGAAAACCACTGCAAAGGTAACATGTAGAATTGAAAAAGTTGTCATTTGCACTGCATGAGATACAGCATATAATCCTCAGTTTCTTGCTAAGTGTGTGCCAAATGGGTGAAAACTCAAGAAGAGTAATTCAGGGAGAGCACACCTTAAGCCACAGAGAAAATGAAGGAAGGTAAAAAAAATGCCAGTTGATTTTATTTTCARTGTTTTCAATTTTTTTCTCTGGTGTTGCATTGGTTATGTCCTGCTTTCTGTTTATGCGCTTCTGGGAGGCTTTCTGACCACTTGGTCTCTGCTTTCTGTACAGTCTAAAGTATAATTAAAGGTAATATTTTGGTTCTTTTACCATAGTAACCTTTGTAGTGARGTAACATATGAGTAGCAGGTGTCTTTCAGCTGCATGCTATGCCCATAATAGCCCAGGCAGTCACATAAAGGAAGGTGGAATTAACACAGTAAGAAAGCAACCAAATCCACCCATAATCAAGTGAAATTGAAGTGCAAGGAACAAGCACAGGAAATAGGAAAGGAAAGATGTAATATTTATTTCATAGGCAGGGAGAAATGATCCTATCCATGTGCTGACAATGGTTTCTAAATATTTCTGTGGTTCTGATTAAAAGAAAACCAAACCAGCCCCAAAACAGCATCTGTGCTGTCTTCAGGGAAAAGAGCTTAACTAACTTACATTGCAGGCTAGGGAGACAGTTCGTTTCTGTCTTGTATCCCTCTGTCTCCCCCCCTACTGCAGATTTGTTCCTGAAAACATGGGATATGCCAAATTTAGGAACCAATCAAGAAAAAAATTCAGAAGAAGGTGGATTAGCAGTCAGCCTGTAAGTCTACTGAAGCCTGYAAAATCCTGACAAGCAGTGCAATAGGGTAAAACACAAATGAAAACATATATTTCAAAAAGAACACAGCTAAACTGTGGCATAGCATAATATTCTTCAAAGAAACTAAACAGACAATTGGGAAAAGATTATTCATTCTCTAGTTCATCACAATAGGGGAAAACAGAAAACCTTCACCACTCYTCAATTTCCAGAATGATTTTCATCTTTCCTTTGTCAAGTATCTTTTATCAGGTCTTGTGCATTTATTCTGTCTTGTTTTTCTGACTACAAAAAGGAGGTTTGCTGATTCCAGCAAAAACGTTGTTTGCTGCAGYGTTGCTTTTTCTAACTCTGCTTTTTCTCCAGAGTCTGTGTCAGTCAGTAAGAGAAAYGCTGAGTGAATCTACAAGCTTAGACAGTGAATTACTGAAGAGTAGAATTTTGGTATCTAGGAGATTATGAAGAGATGRATGTTACTGTTTTGGTGCCAATAACTTTCATTTCAAAGGCTTTTTGTTAATTCTTTTTATATGATTTCAGTTGCCAGGAAAAATTACACTAAACTGGGTTTTGGATCTTAACCACAGTTGTCTTGCTATGCCTGAGAGACTGATGCAAACACTTTCAACTTGAATTTCTACAAGGCTCAGTCTGCAGCCTTTTATTGAAAGCAAACCACAGAGAAAGACTGGTTTTATGTCATTATTTTACTGCATTTTTTTTGCTTTATTCACAATGCAGAATTTGCTGACTGACTTATTAGAGGGTCCTGAGTACAGGCTAGTAGGTATGATCAGCTTTTGGATTTTTATGGCTGTTTAGAAAAGTTTTGATATAATTAGGAAAAAAACAAGAATGGAAGTAACTTGCACAAATTTGTGGTTTTTTCCCTTTCTGAAATCYAAATTTGAATAACTTTTCTGTTTTCTCCCGATTTAACATTTTCATTGAATGTTGTCAAAGTTCCCATTCAGCTCACAAATATTAGACCTTAAATCCTGTAAAATCTTGTTCTTTCATAGGACCTAATGTCCTAGCTGCAAATATACACTAGAAGAGAGAGAAAATAATGAAGAGAACATCTGTAAACTTCTTGGGGCTTTAGCAGCCAAATGGAGTTCAGAGGTGACACTGAAGCCATCTGCTTGTTATGGTGGTTGCTTTTTATAAAAACATTAAATAATTCTTTCATTTCATTAAGCTTGTAATATACTCTGAATAAATAAGTTTTCAAGTGAATAGGCACGCAAAGGATTTGTGTGTTGCTTATTTGACTTTCACAAATACCTGATTTCTTCCTCTTTTCTTTTTTGTTGGTGAGATTGATTAAGTGAACTCAGACATAGACTAGGGTCAGCCTTGTAGTAATCTGTGAACCCATCATGGTTGTTTTTTATCTTTGAACTGCAATTAATGCTGTGCTTTTTTTTTTTTTTTTTTCTTTTTTTATTCCCTGTCACACAGAAAAAAGAAAAGCAAACCTATTGGACCAACTTACCAATACCAGTGGGACTATAATTGGGGTGACTTCTTGCATTGTGATCATCCTCATTGTTGTCTCTATTGTAGTACAGATCAAGCAGCCTCGTAAAAAATTTGTCCAAAGGAAAACAGACTTTGATCAAACAGTGTTCCAGGAGGTGTTTGAGCCTCCTCATTATGAGTTATGCACCCTTAGAGGGACAGGGACTACAGCTGACCTTGCTGAYGTTGCAGATGACTTTGAAAATTATCATAAACTGCGGAGATCCTCTTCAAAATGCATTCATGACCATCACTGTGGATCACAAGTGTCTAGTATTAAGGGCAGCCGTAGTAACCTCAGCACAAGAGATGCTTCTGTCTTGACAGAAATACAACCCCAGCCTGTAAAACCACTTGTTCAGCCCATGAACAGGAGAAATATCCTTGTCATGAAGCATAGCTACTCACAAGATGCTGCAGATGCGTGCGAGATAGACGAAATCGAAGAGGTGCCAACCACAAGTCACAGGCTGTCCAGACATGATAAAGCTGTTCAGCGGTCAGTATCAATAGATTTTTGATGAAGACTATTGTGTAAGGACTTGATTGCTCAAACATATTCACTCTTTGTTTCTTTTTTCTTTACTGTTTAAATTTCTGTTTCCTGATAGCACATGCCGTTATATTATCTCTCTTTCTGTCGCTCTTTCTCATCTCTGTTCCTCTCTGCTGAAGGATCCTTTATCTCCGTTTTACCTTTATACTTTCTTCCATTCTTTTTCTTTTACTGTTTTATATACCCACATGCATACACACATAGATCAACACAGAACAGGCAAAAAATTTAAAAACCAAAGAAGATTGTGTGAATTTAGTTTTTGGAACAGCCACATACATGTGGTTTCCTTGTAACTGAGGTGGCCTTGAATATCATCCACTSTTGGTCTAACCATCTCCAAATAAATTCATCAATAAATAAAAGATACATGTGTCCATTTTGATGCACAACACAAGAATGAGGAACACAGTCCTGGGGCAAAGAAACCCGCTTTCCTCATGGAACATTACCTTTTTATATAATGAATGACATTTCTGAAATATGATTAGTATTTCTGAAAYTTTACTGTATCTGTTCCATTATTGATCACAGTATTTTGGTTTGTCAAATAAACATAGATAGATTAGAGTATGAGACAACATAGTGAATTCATATATTTGCATTTAAGAATGAAGTTAAAGGGAATCTTTCTAATCAATAAAAAGCAAAATCAAGCATAATATTTTTAATAAAAGAGCTATTTCTTCTGTATATTTCACTTTGAATCCCTGTAAATATGAATGATTAGAAGTTTACAAGGAAAAGAAAAACCAAAAAATTTATGAACAATTTATTTGAAAAGGAACACATAACTCTTTTTTAATATATTTGTGTTTTCAYTTGCATGCATTATTTATGCATTTCTTGTTACTGTTTACACACCCTCCATATTTACTTTGCACATTAAGCCATTTCTTTCCCTTAAAAAAAAAGTTATTTGGTTATTTTAATTCAATTGCATGTGTGTGTAAATTACTTCATGAATATTGATCAGATTATCAACGTGTACTGTTTATTAAGAATCTATATGCATATATTACTTTTTTTCGATGCAAACACTATTATTTTGAATGAAATAGCCATAACATTCCAGGTTCTGCCTCATTGGGTCTCTAAGCAAACATGAGTCTGAGTACAACACAACTAGGGTCTAAGAGAAAAACCTGAGGTAAGTAAACATGCCTATACAGCAATTGAACCATCTGTTGCTTTCCATTTTATTTGTTATATTGTTAAAATGCATATTAGGTCTCAAATTTTATGTCACTTTGTATGGAGTCAGGTTTGAATGGTAAAAAACCTAAAAGCCAGATGATCACTTTAGCATTGCAAACCAAGCAAAATCTTTTAGTTCCTTATTCTTGACGGAATTACAGTCAGCCCCTAGCAAAAACAATCCTCATTCCAACTGCATTATAAAGTCAGGTGCTTTGCATGGCTCTTGSATTTCATTTATTTATTTATTAGTTTTTATTTATGGAAATAAAATTTAGAGGCCCAGCATGTGAAATAGAATGTAAAACTTGGCAATTTAATTTAAGACAGTAAGTATGTGTTTTCAGTTCATTTTTATCATCCAATCTTGTGAAGTGTTGGGGGAAGGGTGTTAGTATGGATAAATTTAGAGATTCTGTAGCACTAAGGTTAATGTTTTCAAATTAAACKTACTTTTTGGAGTATTTTCCATGACTTTTCTTTTTGCATAATTTTTATCAGCACTTAATAAACATAATCTTAGATGTTTATAATGAAGTTATAGGTAGCTGCTAGTCTGTCAGTTTATATATGTGTATATATAAACATAGATATGTGTATATACATTTTTATGTGTATATATGTAKAAAGCAACTTTACAGTTAAATAATCCAGTAATGGTTTTATTGCCTGTAGATAGTTTAAGTAAATGTTTTTCTGCTTTTTTTTTTTTTTTCCTCAGAGAGAGCATATTTTAACTTAGTTTTGATTTCAGACAACTATTCATGCAGTCATGCGAGCTCTGAATGGMAAAATCTATAATGAACTATCTCAGTTCTTTGAAAGAGAGAGTGGAYAATTTTCCAATTTAATTTAATTGCCTTTATGCAAACCTAAGAAGTATAGACATTATCTTACCTCCTTAGCAAGACATTCCCTTTGCACAAAAATATATTTCTTTTGTAATTTGGTTTCTGGCCACAAAGTGCTCCTTGGTTATTAAATATATTTGCAGATTTGCTGAAAACTTGAGGAAGAAATTAGTTCCTGAGACTATCCTTTTATTTTTTTTTAAACCATAGTTTTCTTTAAGTTGAACTGTTTTATGTCTGTTATTTACTTGTATGTTGTGTGATATGTGGAAGAAGATTTACATTGAACTTTTTGTTATATGTACATTGTTTTCATTATATAGACTGCTTGAGAATAGTGCGCTCCTGGGTGATTTTGAACATGCTACAATGAAATGTGAAACTATCGTCCTTGGAAACACCAGCTAGAGGTTTTATGGACTCTGACCAGCTATTCTCTTAACATGAAAAAAATTCAGCAGTGTTGAGTAAAATTACTAGAAGGCAATAAGACTTTGGTTATTACGCTTATCAGTCATTTCTCTTTTTCTTTTTCTCTCTTCTTTTTGTTGCAAGTAAAATTCCCAATTTCAGGAACAATTTATTGAAATCAGGTATTTAGCCATTCATAATCACTTCAATAGAAACGTTTGTTGGATAAGCATCTAGCAATATGACTGAATTTGACATTGAGAAATTAATCTGCATGTATGTTACTGAATATTTGAGTTGGCAAAGATCCCTTTATTAGATACATTGTAAAAAGCATGCATTCACAGTTATTGCTGTTACTGTTCCATTTCTGTGTCATATGCTTGCTACTTGTAACTTTTATATAAAAATACATAAAACAATGTATAATAATTTCGTACCTTGAGTTTAATGCAATGTTTTCTTTTACCTAATTTACTAATCCTGTGTAATTCAGGAGATTAAGCTCAAAATGTTGTTTCTAGGAACTYGAAACACTTGACATAGCAGAGAATCAACTGTCTCTCATCCCTCAATTACCAAATAGACTGCATTAATTTTTTTAAGATTTAAATGAATTCATAATAGGTTGATCACCTAATTTCAGTTAAAAGGTTTGTGATAATCTATGTGCTCCATTCTGTACTCTGAACTAATTTATTTCCATGGCAATTATTAGGAAGTTTGCTTCAGTACAGTAGA
Organism: Mixornis gularis; assembly: GCA_003546035.1. Lineage (NCBI taxonomy): Eukaryota > Metazoa > Chordata > Aves > Passeriformes > Timaliidae > Mixornis > Mixornis gularis. Next base: position 1,054,384 of record QVAJ01000203.1, read on the forward strand.
GTAGCAGATTTTTATCAGTTACACAAATCTTGTGGTTGAGTTCCAACTTTAGAAATACAGATATAAACCGTTTCCTTAAGCAAAATAAAATTATATTTCTAATTCAAGCTGTAAGTGTTAGTAACCAACACCAAAATCAAGTTTGAGAGGTTATTAGTGTTAAGGAATTATTACAGGTTGAAGAGCCACTATTATGTAAAGTAGAAAGCCCCCTCATCTAAGAACTCAATAACCATTCATAAAATCATAGTTTCATTATCTATTTAAAGCCTATCTTCCAAATTCTCTTCCAGAACAAATCTCATCTCCTTCTGAAACGTCTTGCATCATTCATGGTTGTTAGGTTCTTCTGCATAAAAATGTTACTAGAGCTATTGGAAAAAGTGTAAAGAATTCTATCTATCTTCCTAAACTATAAGTACACGGGAAAAAAGAAAACTGAAAAGACTGACATAAAAAAGAAGGTGATCTATATGAGCTATTTAAATATATAAAATATAATTTGCATAATTAAAAATACAGAAAATCTGATTTTCTACAACTGTGACTTAACAGTGACTTGAGAAGAAGGGCTTCAGATATTTGATTATTTTTATATTTATAATGTATTTTAGAACTATTTTTTTAGCTTGAATAATTTGYTTGTTTCCACATGTTAGCTGCTAAAACAGTTCTCTGTCCTCTGCAGTCATTGAGAGTATTGAGTCATCCCTCAGTTACATGGGTTTGCAGCATGCACTAGTAGTTCATTTCCAGATCAGTAGCTCTTCACACGTTTATATGATTTATCACTGTTTTTTTCCTTAACCTTTCCAAGTCCTAGCTCATCATCCTTTTTTTTATGTATATTATGTTAAAATATTTGCCACATCCATGCTTAAAATGGATGCWCCCATGCATCCATTATAAAAATAAAGGAAGAATTAAAGACTTGATAAAAGAAATTCATATACATGCAGACACTTGTATGTATAGATATAAATATTTACTATTGGAGATAGTGTATAAATAAATATATAAGGAGAAATCTAARTATGAATTTAGCTTTGAATGAATTATATTGTTCTCACAGAAAAATGCTGAACTTTTTTTTTAAAAGTTGCTGTATATTTATATTTAAGTGCCTAAATCCCACTGTAACACAGAGTTTGTCTACTCCCTCTTAGGCAAAAACAMAATAAAATTAATTTTAAGATTTTTCCAGTGAAGTGTTAACTGAAAGAACTGAACTGGAGAAGACACAGATATTAATAATTACATTTCATGCTCATCCTTGCTTTCTTTTGAACGTATCTAATTGTGCCACAGAAAAAGGAGGGAGAAACATAAGATTCTGTGTAAACAGAAAAAGTTAAGGAAAGTGAGAATGATAATGCCTGATCCTGGAAACTCCTTTAGAAACATATTGCCTAATAGGTAGGTACACTCTTAAACAAAAAAACATTTTAAGTACAAAATACTTGTATACTGGGGTAACAGGGTCAAATTATAGCTATTAAAATATAAACAAAAATTAATTCAAACACAGATAAACTACTATAATTAAAATATTTAATTTCAAGCAATTTAATTCTTTGTATAGTGATTGTGARTAATAGCCTAGTCCACTATACCACAAACAGTAAAGATAATACTTGCTTCATATCACACAATAGTAGGATATCTTAATGTAATCTATGAAACTCAAATTATTAAAATAAAAGGGGTTGTTGCTGGGAGTAAACCGTTTTTCTTTCCTATCAGTATTTTTCATTATTATGAATACACTTTTTTAAAAGCAGAAGGAGGTTCAAACCAGCTTTCCATTTTATGGAAAGGAATTTTGGATTAAATTAACACAGCTGTATGTGTTAATATTGCATAACACAGTAAATTGCTGTGGATTAGCTGAGTTGCTAATCCTAGCTTCATGCATTTTACCTCATGTTTCCCTTAAACTAAAAATGATATTTGGTAGATAATTCTGGTTTGACTTGTGCAATGAGTGTGATCTATAGCCATGTTGACAGTATGCTTACTTCTTAGATACTCTTTAAAAATGAGGTTTTGTTATCACAGTGCATTGAAATATTGTTTATAGTTTTGTGGTTTGGTTTTTTTCCCCTCCATGGATGCAGTGCTATGTATATATTTTTCTTTTTGCACGATAGTTGAACAGCCACATCCAACCTTTTTTGTCTGCTCCAGGAAATACAGCCTTTGCAATTTGTCAAGGACTCTCTGCARCATCATTTAAAAATCTCAGGAACTTCATATTGTAAATTATCCTCATCTAAACTTTTCTCTCTTCACAATTCTATAAAAAACTTGGAAAAAAAAAAGGCCCTGATAAATGTTAGCACCTTATCCTTCAATTTTTCTCAATTTTTATGCTGGAGGTATTCTCTTGAACCTATCAACAATGTGATCAGTGTGAGGGAATAAGAGAAAGTAGGAAGGTTTCTTGTTAAAGAGAAATTCTTAGCTCCCACACTCTCCCACGCCCCCCAAAAAAATCAGACAAAGAAAAGAAACACAGAAAGGTATTATACTTAGAAGAAGAATATAAAGGACTTTTGCTCATACATATTCCCAAATTTGCAAACATATTTAGGACAGATAAATTCTTTAACCACCAAAAAAMCACATTCTGTTCATGTCCAGCTCTGAAAGACAGAAGTAATACTTCGCAGAACACTGTCTTACAAACAAAAAATGGGAAATTTTTTGTGTGTCTTCTACTTTATGTGTAAATCTCCCTGATGCCACAAGGATATTTCAGCTGAGGCAGCACTTTTGAAGTACTAAGGCATATATAGAGGACAAAAGCTGCACCATTCAAAACTCTTTTGAGCATAGAAGTCCATATCTGATCTGAAAATATCTCCTCACTTGTGACTCAGCACTTGATGTGAAGTCTTCCACTCACAACTCCACTGCTCTTCATCATTACCTTAGGATCCTCTCTCTTTACTCTTTGATGATCACTTTACATCTTTATCRCTTGCTGCCTTTCATTTCTGTCCACAGTGAGTTTAGTTGGAGTTTAGTTCTGTTCCCATCTCATCTCAAAATTCACTGAGAATGCTGAAATCCTACCAGCTCCCTGCCTTTGTGTTACCCTTGAATCCCCCAAGCTCTTTCCCATCTGTCGCTTTAGAGCCATCTTAATCATACCTTGCCTATAAACAGCAAAATGAAAACATGAGATCTCAGTATATCCTAATCACCCTCAATTTATGTAGCACRACAAAAGCTGTGAAGGTGCACTGGAATGGACAGGGGGATGGGCTCATTAGGCGTACTGAGTCTGCATTTTAATGACTGTGCATCAATGTTGTCTGGGCTGTCTGCCTCCATGTGTYGGCATGACTGCTCCTGTGATAGCCATACCTCAGTGTTCATTCACCATTTTTCTTCTTCCAGTTTACACCGTTGTCCAAACATTTCCAGCACTTCTGAGTTTTCTTCTGTGCTGTATTTATATTAGAGTGTGTCTCCACACAACATAAGTCCTTGTCCTAGCCTCCTTCACATACCCATAAAAGCCTGGCAAACACCTGCCAATGGTGTGGCAGAGCTCTCATCAGCAAGGTAAGAACATCAGCCACCCGAAGAAGCAGGAGTTGCTGCTTCCATCCATTTTCTTTCCCAGGAAAAGGAATTGTGCTGATCCACAATCTCCAAACAAGGTCACTATGGGAAAAGGGGGTAGCTGCTATCCCCTTCAAGAAATGAATCCTAACTGGGAGAAGAGARAGAAATTAAGAAGTCCRTGATGAAAAAATGGAAAGAAAAGGMTGCATAGATTTCTTTACCAATATTACAGGCCTGACCAACACTTTGCAGCATCATTTCATCTCTTCATTCTCAGATAAAGGAAAACTGCAGTTCAAGCCTTCTTTATCCCAAGGAGAAGGATGCTAAAACTGTGAGTACCAATTCTATTTAGACTTCTGGAAGGACTTGAAAGTTTCTTGTATAAATGTAGGCAGACAAAGACTTTCTAGGCCTATGAGGGTAGCCTTGTGCTGCAGCATGCAGCATCTGCAACATGTAGTTGTTTATATCTTTTCAGTTTTCCATTCTTCAGTTGGTCCTCCTGAGCTCCAGAAAGGTAAATAATAAACACACTCACCTAAAAAAAATATGGTGCATTAAAAAAATAGTGGCTTTACGGGAAAGTAATTCCTTGGGATTTCATTTAGTTGGATGTGGAAATACCTGTGGTGCTTGCTGCAGCTATTGTCAAAATATARGTGCTTTTTTTTTGCCCAGATGCTAGATGAATGTATCTGGTTAAATGAACTATTCAGCTGCATCAACCACATCACTAAATGAAAAAACACCTTTCAACTGAGATTTTACTTGTAAAACTGCAGTGCCTGATTCATGCTTTAGTCACATCCTCCTTCTAGCTCCTGTTTTTTTCTTAGTTCAGTGAAAGTTTTAGTTAAGAAAAATCAGTGTGTTGAAAGTGAATGACTTTCACGATCTTTAGTGAAGCCAAAAATATGATTTATGCTGGGGAAGAAGAGCTTCATTCTCATTTCTTAGTGCTAGAGGAGTTTTCAACACAAGTCATCTACTCTTTTGCTTTGTTTTAAAAATCAGTGCTTTAAATCAAAATTAATGCTTTATGCTTAGGTGATCCTTGTAAGTTTGAAAAAAGAAGTAAAACAATGAAAGAAAACACCAGAAATCTAAAGTAAACATATTTTCCCAATGATCAAAGCAACAAAAGTATTTTCAGAATTTACAGTTAAACCCTTGGTTACTATCCAATCCTAGCCTTCATTTTTTAAATAAATTTCATATTATCATAAGATAAAATTCAGCTGAGGAATATGAGTGATTTTCTATTTGTATACCAATTTAAAATGAAAAATTTAGCATTTAAAAATCTGTAAGGTGCTGATATCCTTTATTTTAAACCCAACTGATTTTGCTGGTCAGAAAGAATTACTCTTTTTTTTCAGAAACAAGTCTCTGCATTTTGAGTTTTCCTTGCCAAATGGAAGACATTTTTAATTCCTTTCCAACATTTTCACTCCCACATTCTACTGACTAGTTTTGGTGCAGAAAACACCCRTGGGGTGATTTTGTTTGATATTCTGAGCATATCTGGCACCTCTTTAGTAATGAAACAGTACATTACAGCTCTGCCTGCAGGAGGAATTTCTTCAACTGTTATCTAAGTTGCATGGCCAAGATCCAGGCCCAGAGATTTGTGCTGCCATTTGAGAATAACTTTAGTGACATAAAATATCTTGTTAGCTTTTAGTGTCTTGGTAGAAAGTCTGCACCARTCTAGGCAAATACTATCTAACTAGCAATAATTTAAATCTTACATTTTTAAAATGTCAACGTGGCATCTCCATTTGTTAATATCGCCRTCTCTTTGATGATTGAAACAGAGAGTGATGTTAACATGGAAAACTTAGAGTTCATAGCAGAAGGCGACAAAGTTTATGTGGCATTTTTATTAAATATGCTACAGTGTTCAGCTGTGTGATGTTTTTTCTTTTAATTCAGCTAGAATTCTTAATTTTACTCCTCCCTTTTGTGAYGTAAACTTTGTAGTCTTTATATGTCTATCAGATTAGCATCTCTTTTGTAATTCAGTAGCTTATGGGGATTCAAAAAGAAAAAGAATGTTTCTTGTGCTGGCATATGGTATACAGATTCATAAAAAGTTTATCAAATATCATTAGAGTTTAGCTGGATCACAATGTGTTGCTAGAAAATTATTAAATTAGAGATGTATACAAATAAAAATAGGAAATTGCTGTAGAAGTTCTGCACGATTTTAGTTCTCTAAGATTTTATTATTCAACTGGATTTGATCAAAAGAGAATTCTCAACAGGCATAAACTTTTATGGGAATCTCMACAAGGACATAAACTTTATATAGCATGAAGTTTTAAACACACATCTGTTTGGAATATATGGAGAAAAGAAAGGGAACATTTAGAAACTTTTTTAATGCTTTGAGAAAATGAGTGCTTCTTCTGTCTCAGAATTAATCAAACAGATTTTCCACAGGCTCCTTTCTATGGAATCTGTGCATAGAGATGAACAATCCATTTAAATGGGAAGTATAAAATGCAGTATTTATGAAGGAACAGAAGTAGATCATGGCAGTGAAAGTGTTTAGAAGTATGGTGTCTGATTCTGRACCTGGTAAATACACCTTGAAATTCTGCAAAATTTTAGTCCCTTTGGTTTCCGTACTGTAAGGCATGTGATTTAAAGCTGTGGCATATCAAGAGCATAATAGCCAATTAAGTCAATAGGAAGTTTATGTCTTTGAGTTCCTGAATCAGAATCTTGTCATCCACCCTCTAAGGCTCAGAACCCTCTGTTTCTGGTGACACTAAATGAGCTGATAATTCAGAAGGCTCTTTGTGACAGACGTCTTGTCATTTTTGTTAGGACTGCAAAACTTGCCTCCAGCTATGATGGTAATAACAGATGTTAGTGGGTGCTAAAAAATTGGTTCAGTTAACCCTTAACTATATATCTGTATTGCCTTTTATTTGTCTTTAAATTTTACCAATCAAAGTAGAAACTAGAGATTAGCTAATTTAATTTAAAATACATTCTATTATTCTGTCTCAATTTTCTTTATCATCCTTGAAACCTGTTTGCTGATAAACACCTATCAAATGTTCCTTATTTCACGCCATGGCTCAAGTGACATTTTGCTTGAGCATCAAGTTCTGAAGATTTAAATTTTATCTTACCTCACCCCTTGACATTTATCAACATTTCAAAGCTCTCCAGCCTCTCAGGATCTTCTATCCAGTYTGAAGATGACTTTTGTCAGTGCTGAATACCAACGGTATCAGAAGAAAGAAGAAAAACTTTTCATYTGAAGATTACTAATCCATTTTCTCAATGAGATGAACAATCTGAATACTAGAGCTACGTGATGCCTTCTACTGCTAGGTGGAAAAAAACCCTAACATTTAAATTCGCCAGGTTGTATTTCTGCTGTGTGAAAAAAAATCCTTGTCYTCAATTTCAAAGCATATTCAAGAGAAAGTGGAAATCAAAGGAGGATGATAAGGAAGAAAAAAGTCACGCAAAAATCAAACAATGGTAAGTAAATGAATAATTGTACKCTTGTTCCTAAAATTAATGTACAACATAATATGGGGTGGAGCTACTTCTGTTCCTTTTGGAAAATTTGCAAATGCTCTAGTGATTTAATGGAGATTATTTTTAGACCTGTATCAGGCATTGTCTGCTAACACTTTCGTTGTCTTCATCTGCTTCTAAGATTTATGGACTCTCTGCATTCCTAAATGCTTTTTAAAGGTGTTAGAAAAACAGTTCCAACAATTTCCACTACTTCACTTATTTTATAAGTCATATATAGCTCATATATAGATCATATAGAAACTACATATAATAGCTACAATATGGAACTCCTGTTGAGACTAGCAAAACATTKCTGTGGCATCTAGTCAGTATTGTAGTCATAGAGCATTTTTTGAATAACAGGGCAAAATACAATGATGTATTATAATGTCACGTTCAAGGACAGGATCCACAGAACCCTAGAAAAGGATCTTTTAAAACAAGGCAGTACAGAGWCACCTCTAAGGAGCTTTCCTTTGTCCTTTTTCACATGCTGATTTCAATAATAATAGCAAACATTGTGAAGGAGAAAGGGAGAACAAAAGCATAAACCAGATTTTTTCTTTCATGGTAATAGTAATGCTTATCTCTACATCTACTGCTTGGGTAATGTATTATTTGGGGAGAATTCTGTGCTGATACAGGCTTTCAATCATAACATGTAAGGATGATGCTTATGCAAGCCTTCCCCAGCACTGTTATTGAAGTTTCATAAAATTCATAAATCCAATAAACATGAAGTGAGAATATTACAGCATTTTGCCTTTGTTGGTTTTAGCAGGAAATCCATTCTAGATTAAAAAATCTGCAGAAAGCTCAAGTTGAAAAAAAAAGTCATGAATCTCTCCCCACTCTCAGTCACGCATATTGTGAAGTTTAATACAGACTAATTTGTTAAAATGTGGTGCATATGCTGACATATGCATCAATTTTCTAGTGTGGTATGCTTTCCATCACTTGGTATGCATATCTCCCAGGTACATGGATGCTTTATTACGAACACAGGAGCTTGTATGTCCCCAGATGGCAATAAGCAGTCATCAGCTTGCTGAAAACTGTAAATGTGCCCAAGCTAATACTGCAATTATCTGGGCTGATATTACACAAAGAAGTTGAACAGAGAAACACAAAAGAAGGTTTTCGTCTGTTTCCAGAATATTTTATGCTTGGCATTACAAAAAGTATTTCAATTTATATGATGRTGAACATATATTGAAAAGATTTATCAGTTCACTTTCTGAAGATGCTGATAGTGTTGTATTCTGGGGAAAAAAAAGCTGCTGCTAAAATGTCACAATGCTTAGGAAATATCTGTTCAACCAGCTCATGATTAAGGAAACTCCACCCTAACTTTGTATTTTGTYAATGGTTTCTGTGTCTTTAAATCCCCCTTCATGAATGTTAAAAGCTGTTAGTCAAATGTATGTAATGCCTCAAAGCTGAATCTTGGATGTTGAACCTTTTCTGGCTTAAACACAACAGAATCCAAAGGAAAGATGGGTACTTGGCATTTCCCCAAGCCTGTGCCACTGCAGGGAGAGTCAGGAAGGAAACAGCCTTATTTGGAAAACTTCAAATGCTTTTTTAGACTCCTCAACTCATCAGAAACCAAAGTACTGTAAATAAAGTCCTTCTTCTGTAAAAGTTTTTTTTTTGTTGTTAAAAAAACCTGATGAGAGGCAAGTTAAGGCTGTCTGCCTTCCTTTTAATTTATTAGTAGGTGATTGCACATCTGCATTAGTTTTCATGAAGCTCTGAAACTGATCAGGAGCTTTCAACTTAGCCTGACACATGAAAGAAAATGGCCTCTAACCAATAGGGCCAAGGAATGAGATTCCTCTTTATTCCTCTTCTTTCACTTTCCCTATTAATCTAATGAATGTTTGTCTTTAAAACATGAAGGAATAATTCTCACGTGACTGATTTAACAGAGAACTATGCAAGAACAACTCGAGTGTTGTGCTTGCAGGCAATTAGTTTTAGAATTGTTTCCATTAAGCTGACTTCAGAGCTCCAGGTAACAGTATCTGAAACCTTCCAGTTGAAGGCAGCCCCTGATATTTCTTCTGTCTTTCCATGTTTAATTCTATTCCAGTAGAATCTGGAAACTCCTGCTTCTGAGGGCTGGAAGAAAATCCCTACAGAAGAAAAGATGCTTCACAACATTTGCCTTACACAGCAGCCTCCCTTCCTCTCAACTCAGTCACACTCAGGGATGACCAAGGTCATGGGGGTGACAGTAACCAGGAGCAGTTGGAGAAAAAAGACCCTGAGGGGGTGTTGGAAAAGGGAAACTGAGGTCTTTTCCTAATGTCTTTTTTCCTAATTCCTAATTATTGCTCCTGTTTTTACCAGTAACAACTCATAATGCATCTTGCAAACAGTAAAAGGGAGAGAAGTTTTCATTTGTCAGCCCCTCCTTATGGAACTTACACCTTACCTGAGCTTACAGCAAATGCTGACTGGCAGAGGGGATTATAAAGACAAGGGTATTTTCCTATCAACTAATTTTTCATTTTCACTTATTTTTTAAGAAAAAGTGCAGCATTTTTTGTGTTTAAATAGAGCTACCTTGTCTCCAAGGTGTTTAGACACCTCAGGTTTTAGTGCAGGACAGCTTTTAAACACTTCAGTAGAGCAGTCAGCTTCTAGTGGAAAGCTCAGTGTCCAGTATTGTTATTTAAATTAATTCATAGTCAAAACTACTCTCTTCACAAATTCTTATTTCCTTTGATCCAGGTCAAAACAAACTCAATTGACTGGCTYTGTGATGAATTTCAATAAATCTTTCATATTTCTTTTTGCTAAAATGGGAAGATGAGGGGAAGAAGGTAACATATTTTATCTGAAGTCAGTTTCTAATTCAATTAGAGATTCATCTKGGCCCCATTGATCTCACTGGGCTTTTTGCCACTGACTTTAATAAGGTTAGAATCAGACTCATAACATGCAGTTTCTTATTTCTTCCAGATAAGCAATTAAAATATTACATATCTCAGGGTGAACACTTCCTTCTCGTCCACATGTTCTTTGATATTGCATTATTGCTTTTTCTTCTGGCCTTCCATAAGTTTTAATTAAGAGTTCCTTTGTGTGTAGGTCAACRGAGGCTGTTTTATTTTAAAACTTTCCAGGATATGCTTTAGTTTGGATGGCTTCTAAAGGGAGAAAAAACARGAACTTTTTTTTTTCCTAGTGAAGGCCTAATCTACCAGATCTGCTTGCTTGAGRATGAATTGGGAAATGAGATGATGAATAAGGGGTATGAGAGTAAACATACGCTCTCCCTCTCATCTTTTAATTTAAAAAAGGAAAAAAGRAAAAGAATGTATTTCATTATTAAGAATCCTAGTTCATCAGACTGTCTGGAAAAAATAAAACTCCTTTATATTTAACAAAATGTCCATTGTGAAAATAAGATTATTATTACTGATAGTTGGATTAATTTCTGAAACCTCATTACATTTATATCCATTAATTCTTTTTAAATCTGCCAGATCAGTGCTTACATTAGGCACAACTGAAAATAAGGCCTTTTGATCCAACTTGTGTCATTGGTTGCTATGCCTGACAATAAAGGTAAAAGGAATGTGGTATCAGGGACTAAAGATTCAGATAAGAGCTTGAAGCAGGATATGTGGGCAAAGCAACACCTATAAAACATTTTTGAATGTTGGTATGTTCTTACACAAAGAAGGAAGCTATTTCAGTGGTGGAGAGAGAAGAAGGGAAAGAGAAAGGGAATGASGAGAGGGAGGGGGGACCTCGTTGCTCTCTAAAACCACCTGAAAGGAGGTTGAAGTGAGGTGGGAGTCAGTCACTTCTGTCATATTTAAGTCAAAAGAATGTGAAGAAACTACCTTAAGTTGTACCAGAGAAGGTTCGAATTAAATGTTAGAAAAATGTTTAWCACTGAGAATGATGGTTAGTTGCTGAAATAAATGTCCAGGGGGGATTGTGAAATCAACCTCTCTGTCAGTGTTCAAGAGGAGTCCAGGTTTGTCACTTGGGGATATGGTTAGGGGTGATTATGGTGGTGCGAGGCTGATGCCTGGACTAGATGATTTGAAAGTCTCTTACAGTATTTATGATTCTGGTGTGATTTTCCTTCAGATCTGTTCTGCTGAACGTGTACTTGTTGGGTGGCAGTGTATGTATCAGTAGCACTGCCTGGATAATTATTGGACAAAGGTATATTACCATCCATTCTGGGAAATACTTGGAATTCGTAACTTTGGTCTAACCAAAGGTTTTGCACTACAGTTATTGATTTGGGCCTTATGTGCAAGGCCAAAAATATGCTAGTTATTGCTTTTCTGTGCAAGGACACACAACATATTGCTATATATAAGGTGGTAATTTAAGGCCTTTCAAGAGTACCTGAAATGAAGGAAAATTTAATTTTTTACTTGGATTTAATAACAGCAAGCGGATAGAAGGGGAGAAAGTAAAATCCCACCCAATCTATTGATGTTCCAAGTCGGTAAAACATTATTTCTAATTGTGTAATTAAGTCTACTTTTTTATTTTAAAACCTAAATTACAGAGTGTAGGGTTAGATGCCTGAGAGCAATTCCTACTCCTTGTAAGAATTAAACTATTGGCTACTTACAAGGTTTTCTAATGACAAAACTGTCTTGCAAATTCATTATGGCCTTGTTTATTGATTTATCTAGGCCTCTAAGGAATATTATAAACTGATCTGAAATGTCTGTCTCATGTATATTGAAAGAATTAAAACTGCTGAAAACAGCCTATTTGATGTCTGAATAACTTTGCCTAATTGTTGACTTTAACACTAGCTCAAATAATATATTGGATGCTATCATGTCATTAACTTTTCCCTCTGATGAGGGTTCTTGAGTGTTTTGCTGCATATTTTAAGTTCCTTCCTCTAAATGTAGTAAGAGCAAGAAAGAATTTTTCTCAATTCAGCCTTTTGCTGTGAAGACCTCTCCAGTAAAGCATTTCACCTTGACTAATATTTTTTTTTTGTCTGAAAATCAATGTACAGTCTTTTCTATACACTGTACATCCTGGACAGCTCCCAGGGTTTGAAATCTTGCCAWTGTCACTGTAGGACTCTAGGGGCAAGAATGTAATATTTGTTTAGTTAAATCAGATGGGAACCACAGATCAAGATATTATTAATTATCCAATGGAACAGGCTGATTTTAGCAGCCAAGCTATATATGTGTCAAGGAAGCAGTTGCTAAACCTTGCTTAAAGAGTTTGATGTCTATTGATCTCGCTGATTGTAGCCATACCTTTCATCTGAAAGTGATAAATGGATAAATTGAGAACCACATGAAAGGAAATTAATGCCTTTTATTATTTAAACAAATAGATGGGAAACTATTTTTTCCTATATTAGCTCCAGACAACAACATTTAAACTGCATTAATTTTCTCATTTTTTCACCTGATCCAGGTGGTAGGATGCTCTCATTTCGTCTTTCAGATCGTGACTTGAATGAAGCAATGTTGAATAAAATGAATTTCAACAAAAATGAAGGGATGGAGAAAAGATGCTGAGTTAATCTGAAAACAGTCCTTGGATTTGTTCAACRGAGTTGCAATTGGGGTAGTTTTTGTGCTACCAGATACTGTATTCTAAGGTAGTGTATCTGGCCAGGATTTTTAGACGGAAGAGAAAAAGGAATACGTTAGACTCAAATCAGGTGTTCCTTGATGCTGGTCATGACTCTTAAGAGTTTCAGATGTCATTAAAGTTACCTTGTATTGCAAGCAAATTTTCMTTTGACAGAAACTGGCAATATTTAAAAAATTACATGTTTATTTTACAGCAAAGAAATCAATCAGGTGCCTTTTTTTTTAATTTATCAAGGCAAGGAAAGGGATACAAACTACATCATTTTATTATAATCAGATACTTTGGAGATAAATTTATGATTCCATGATGATGCATACCATGGATCAAAACATGAGGTTTTTCTGTATTTTGGGAGAGTCCTTGGATGAGCAAGTTATTATTTATGTATATACAAAATAAATCTATTCCTCTGGAAAACTGCTGTATTTTGATGTGAAGACTTAGGATCTCCTTCCTTTATCTTTAAAGTTAATGAGTAAAAYAGTTGTCAGCATGCTTTCAAATTGCTTAAAACTAAATGTAAGTGGTCAAACAGTATTGCAGAACTGTCTCTGAAAAAAAMCAAGCAAAACTGAAAGCACAAAACTTTTATGTGTTTCACTGGCTTAATGGGAAGATGGTGGAATGTTTGCAAGCACTTATAGATCAATGAATGTGCTGATAATTTAATAGCAAATACTATTGAAATTATGGCAAATTTCTATTCATGTTTTTAAGTCCAAAAATATAACTTCAGAAATATCATTATCGTAAGCTACATGGCTACTTGGAGGACATTTTTTAGTAGAAAAATTAGTAATTGGGTTGAAAAACATGCTTCAACTTCTGAGCCATTCTTGTCAGTATGAGTAATCAAGGTAAAATAATAAATAATGCTAATGACAAGGTAATGAAATGTGTGTAGTAAATAGCATTAGAGATCTTTTGGAATGGCTGATCTATATATTAATTTATCAGAAATKCAAATTTTAAACAGCAATATAACAAACTGTGTTTTTTCAGATTGTTATTTTATATTAAACCGATCAGATATATTTTATATCTGATTTAATAACACTATTATTGTTTATCCATTTACTGTCTGTCTGTCTGTCAAAGTTTGTACTAATATAACATTCCCAATTCACATCTGCAAGTTCAGAGAAGTTAGCGTTMTTATTGCTATTTGTAGTGTTTTTCTGTCACTTTTCATTATTTGTGAACTGATGGTTTGCTTTGTTGTGCAAACTGAGAAAAAGCTTTGAACAATTCCATCTCTCTCCTTAACTATTAATTTAAAATAAAGTACAGCAAAAACCTTATATATTTAAGTGTGCTATAATATTTTAATTTGTCCTTTATAGTCAGGCTCTACACTRATCTCTCCAAAAGCAGCAGCATGCATCTATTTGTTGGTCAAATCAGCGTCTACACTGTGTTTCTGAAGTGTGCCTTGATCAACCTGAATTTCTTTGGCTCCATTTGCTCTTGCCGTTTCCTCATTAGCATGCCCAAGGATTTTCACCAARCTGGTGGGATTGACTATAACCACAAACTGAAAATGGCCCCGTTTAAAGTTTTCTTGCAACTGAAAAAGACCGTGACTTCATATTTCAAATTCCAGATGGAATGATGATCTAAAGTGAACTTGTTCAGGTGAAAATGCCGGGATCTCAGGTACTCCAGACTACTGGAAACACATCCTGTTATTAATCCTGGATTAATGAAGAGAATGGACTTAGGGCATGATCCAGAGCCCATTGTAGTCAATGGGAGACTTTTTCCATTGACTTCATCGGGGTTTGGATCAGGCCTTTACTACCTAAAATGAATAAGCTCCCAGCAAAATCTTCTCTAAGCAAGTGACATCCTTTCCTGAGATCTTAGAAGATACCGAAGACAATAATTAATACTCATACTTCACCCATGAGTATGGCTGTGYATGTGGCTCACTGCTCATGGGGAGCACCCAGTGGATCTTAAAAGCAAATAAAAACCCTTAAAAGTCTAAGCATTGCTGGTCACATTCGGAATGTTTRGTCTAGAAAGTAGGGATTTATGTTTATAAAATAAATTGTTAAATTATGAGAAACAAAGCTGATATATTTCTGAGTATTTCTTAGTTTCCAAGGGAAAGGAGATTATTTAAGTTTAAATCTCCCAGAACTCTGATTTGTAAATTCTTGATGTTCAGAAGTAAAGAGCAATGATGTCAACAGAGACTTCTGTCAAAAACTGTAATGATAGTACTAACACAAAATCATCAATTTGTCTATGAAGAATGTAAATATGGTACAAAATTGAAGGCAACTAAAGGATTTATTTTAAAATAACAAATACAAGGGATTTGCAAAGCTTCTGTTTAGTAGTTGTTGCTATGGGTTTTTTAGGAAAAAAAAAATATATCTCCCCTAACTCTTGAACCTGTGTTTTTCCAAATAAAATTTCTAATCAAGTCCTGTAAATGTCTGAAATCCTGAATTCCTGACAATACAGGCAAAGCAATGGCTTCAGGGCTTTTGGCTTCATRGTCTTGATTGGTTACATGATATCTGACTTGGACATCTACAGGACTGTCTCTATGTCTGAGATGCTCAAAATTTCCTTTAAAGATAACATTTTTGTAGCAGAAATCCTGTCATACTACTACAGTTGTTCAATATTGATCTGATTAATTATGTCCCAAAATTACCTCTATCAATATAATCATTATGAAAGAAAATATGACAACTAAAAAATACATGTATATATCTGAGCATATAATTTGTTTTCTCCTCCATCCTCAGGATACTTAAAAAAGGATCCTTCAAAAAAATGAGATCCTTAAAACATTGTGAGCATAACCAACCAAAATCTAGAGGTTCAACAGTGAAGTGGTTGATATATCCTTTGGACTTCCAGAAATCCTTATTGTAGCAGTAGAGAGGACTTAGACACTGCTAATTGTAATTTTCACAAATTTGAAGCAAATGATTTGCAAAAGGAAGAAGGAAGAGTTTGAAATATTTTTGCCAGATGTTCAGGGAMATCTTAAATTCAGAAATCCTTGATAACATTCTCCTCATTTTCCTCCTATGTGAAGGTGCTCATATTTTCCATTTCTTGACAACTGCCTGAAGTGATTGCTGCCTTGTACTTGTAGAAAATTCTGTCCACAACTGACATTTTTTAACAGAGTATTTTGTTCCTCATTTCCTTGGCATAGTGACATGCATAGAGAGAAAGAAAAAATTTATGTAGTACCTTTGAAAAAGTTGTTTGTCATGTTTAGTTAAGTTTGGGGTTTTTTTGTCAAAACTRACAAATAAATAATACAGGAGAGATTGTTAGTGCTTCTGAGGTAATTGCATCTTTTACAATAATTCCATAGAGRCAGAGTTTCCTGATAAACTGAGCCAGAACTTAAATGGAAATGGATCTGCTTGAAAAATCTGCTTGGGAGATATAATGATACAGTGAAACTCCTCAAGAATTCTTGCTTTTATATCTAATCCAAATTTATTTTCCCATTAGCAATTAAATGCATTAATCTTGTTGGTTTACACAAATTTTGGGGGAAACCTTATGATCAAAATGTGTATTGTGATTGATCATTATTTAATCATAATTTTTTTTTCTTATAAAAAGTTCAATGTTTTGCTAGGTGACTCTTGCCATGGTTCATATCTCTCTTGACTGATGTGATCCTATTTGACCCCATTTTTGCAGTTTAAAATGCTGTATAGATCAAAAAATCCATTTGAACACCAGAAAGGTTCACCATTACATTTTCCGTGGTTATATTCTATGTCAGATTGATATGACTGTAGATTATAATGCAATTAAGCTGTAAATCTCTAAATGTAAAATGTAGATATGATCTTGAGGTTGACTTTGGGAYACTGGTTTTTGAAATTTGCTCTTGTATTATTTCTTAATAAATGTTAAACATGATCTTTTATATAGTCTCTTCATTTTATTATTTTCATATTGCTAGTTCTTAGACCTCAGCAATAACAYTGATTAAAACTGTTAATAAATTGCCTTCTATAATTAATGGTTTTCTAACGTGCAAGAGAATGTTTATAATATGCCTCTTCATGTTCTTGAAAAATTCTATGATAACACTGCCAAAATATTTTGCAATTGTTTTCCTTTAGGCTCTGTAAATTATTTTTGTCATTTATGTTAATGGATTTTAATTCAGTAAAAATAAGCTAACAAACTGTGAAGGGCACAAACTATAAACCTCTCAACAGCTTTGGCAAGAAAAGTATTGAGAAAAATGGAGATTTGGAGGATCTGTTCTGTGAGTGAGTGATATTATAAAATGAGGACTTTATGGGTGATGAGTTACATCTTCAGCTTGAAAAAGAATCTGCTTGTGTTTTACAGTGTGTTAATTCAAAGTGATAAATTACAGAGCTGTCACCAAACTTCCTTTTCAGCTGTCTACCTAAGACAAATCCCCTTTTTTCCTTTACTTCTGGTTTGGTTTTGAGTTTTTTTAAAGAATACAGAAACATGAAATGCAAAAATTCACTCAAGTATGTCACTGTGGTATGGAAAATTGCATATTGTCCTGGTTCAGACAGTGTTCTKCAGAAAATGTATGTGTTATCTCCAGGAACTTGTATTATCTGCAGACCACCTAAGAGATGCACTCTTTTAGGAATCTTTGAAGYGATATTAGCTCTGTGGTTATCTATTAAATTATACTGTTTGAAATATGTCTGGAATATATTACTCCTAATTTCTCATCTCAAAAATGTGTCTGCTGAGAATAGAGGTGAAATGGTTGAACATCGGAAAACCATGCTGATGGACAAGGTGACATAGAAAATGAACTGAAWATTATAGGGAACTGAATATTTATATAGATTTGTCTCATTGATTAAGGTTTATTTATTACAGAAAGCCAAAAGCACATAGGAAAATAATTCCTCTCATGTACAAAAAGAGAACAAATGAATTCTGATATGAAAATTAGTGACTTAAGTAGCTATTACACACAGGGATATTGAACGAACCATTGTTGTTGGCAAATGGTTTTGATTTTTTTATACATCGTGTAATGGTTGAAGTAAAAGTACAAAACAATATAAAAGTGTGACATCTTTTATAAATACTAGAGAGAGATAATTTTAATTTTGTAGAGAAGCAGTACATGTTAGAAGAAAAAGCTTTTTAAGACCTCTTAACCTGACAATTTGTACCTAGAAACAAAAAAATTATTTAGGTTCACGGTTGAGAGTCTGAAGTTGATTTGTCCTTAGAAATCAGTTTCATTGCTCAGAACTGATATATTTCAAAGTACAAGTAGTATGTTGGAAATCCTGTGTCTTGAGAACTTGAAAGAACATCTCAATTGACATATTCACCTACACAAGGGAAAAATACTGCTCCTGAACTGAGATGTGGAAATGTGCTACACGCAGACACATACATACAGACACTCAAACATCCTCTTCACACACAGACAATACCTTTGCTATTCACTGTTTTGATGGCTCAGTTTCAGTCTTTCTGGCATATCTTACTTCTGAGAGAAATTTTTGAAAGAAAATATTCCATGAATTATAAGAACAGCAAGTAGAGATATGATTTTGGGATGTAAGAATAAGGTTTAGGAATAGCTTCAGTTTCTCTAGACTATAGTCTGAGAAGCACAGCTGTGTCTGAGAAACATGGGTTCTGASATGGTCTGCAGATGTTGATTGTTCAGCCTTAAAACCTGCATTATTCAGATCAGAACTACAGTAGATCAACCACCACCTCTACTTTGATAGCTACACATGGGATATTTCAACAGTTTCACTGTGTATAAAAACTGCAATTTTTTCATGCTTTCAGTGGGCTTCTCCTGTTTTTTCTCCAGCTATTGAAATTCTCAAAATTAAATATCCTAATTTTTGCTTTCTTCTATATCCTTAATAGCTGGTTATCACTAATAAACTTCGAAGTTGAATTTTTATATTGTTTTCGACTCATGCAAGCTACCAAGWGAAGTTGACAATTTTGAATGTCATGTGAATATGGTGTTGAAGAAGACAATTACTGCAATTACCAATTTAAATCTAAAATTATCTTTTTTCAGTATTCAGTTAATCTSTCAGATGAAGATTGAAGGTGTGATATTATTGATTTTTTTTAATAGAGAATAATCTGCCCATGCGTTCTTTAGGGTATATTAGCTTGAAAACAAAGATGGTGAAGGGTAATTTAGGTTTTGATGGAMAGAATAGAATATTTTCATTTTGGCCTCCACAGCATGAAATTTCTAATCCCCAAACTTCTAAGGGCCAGAAAAGAAAAAAAGGTTTACATTAATTAATTTATTTTGAATCCACTTGCACATACCACACATTGAAAATACAGAATATAATTTTTTAAGGAGATCTGACAGGTGAGYTATCAAACATATTTTGCTTTATGTCCTTCATAATCTTATCAGGTAAAAAGGAGGCAAAGTTTTCAACACAGCTCATTCATCTTTTCAGGTACTCATCTCTGTCTGTGTGTTCTCTCCAAATTTCCTTTGTGAAGTTTATGGCACTCTCTCTTCTAGATGTCTCATTTATTTATTTTCCAGGACTTGCCCAGAGGAAAAACATCAAGATGGATCTGAGTTTGCATATTAATTGTCAGAACACTAACATATAGCATAGGTGTTCCTGTTTTGAGAGGAGATAAATTGCATTCTTTTGGCCTGTGGAAATACTGAAAGTATAGTAAGCTTTCACGGTACCAGATGGTTTCTAATTGCTAATGCCATTGCCTGGAAGATTGTTTTTAGTCACTGACAAACTCACATTATATTTGCATTTAAATGGCTCTCAGATGTACCCAATACCTTCTCAACACGCTGTCAGTAGGAATACAACTCCAATCCTATACAGTACCTTCACTGAGGCAGCTRTTGGCCAGATGTCTGTGCATAAACTGAATGCACTGTGGGTTACCTTTTACTTCTTTCATCAAAACAGGGCTTTGCCTCCTCCCCGATAAACAAACCTCTATCTTTCACCTCTTAAGTCTCTTTCATTATAATTTTCCCATATAGTTACTGCAGGTGCTGTGCCTAAAAATCTACCTAAAACAAAGAAAAAYCCATTTGTTTTTGTAAAGCTTTCATCACAGTACTGCCAAAGCAGAGTCATTATTGCATTTCATCTAAAGTTGACTGAACTATGGTTCAAAAATAAATTCTATTTAGTGCAGATTGACTTCACAGAATAGGTTGCACAAAACTGCACTTTACTTTAAAGGTGTTTGTGTKGCTGTGCTGAGTTGCTGTGAAATCTGTGCAGGCAAAAATTTGTTTGGAGGATATGTGTAMTGTAGAAGAAAAAGATATTAAACATTAGATTACAACTATGTTCTCCTCAAACTTGTACACTTGCTGATCACTGACATATGGAAAACTATCTTTGAATATTGTTTCAAGGTTTATGGTCTGACTATTCTCAGGTTAGACATATTTTTTTTTCTGATTTCTATGATTTAATAAATGTGACAGTGTGTTTACATGACTTTATCATATCCATACAAAAACAATCCTGAAGAATTTTCCAAATATAGCAGTTTCATTTGTTTACAAATTTACTGTAAAGATTTTTTAGTATTTAATTTTATCATTAGAATTCATAAAGATGAGAAAAATATTAAGTCATTTTAGTTCCATTATCCCAGATAATGGCATGTCCTRTCAATTTCTGAAAGCTCTTTCTTTTGATTTCTGTTTCAGTCACTGGCCATGCATCTGTATAGCTTGTTATAGTTGGCTTACATATTGTTGCTGTTGAATAACTAGTGTCTTGTGGGCCTGAGAGATTTTTAGCCTGCTAGCAGCTGCTAACTTTTTCCCAAGGAAAAATTTCTCAAGAAAGCTTTTCTCAATACAATCCTGGTAAAGAACTATCCTTTCTCAAAACAATCTTTGTCCAGCTGGTGYTTGCTGTTTCTTTAGTTTAACCAATGGGATTAGAGAGGTGTCGTTCCTAGTCACCAATCATGTTAAGTCTGTACCAGAACACTTTAAAAAAGGTAGTAAGAATTTAGACAATAAAGCCTTCTTTTTCTATGCTCTTTGCCTCCTGAAATATTTGGAGTCCTTCGTGTCCTACAGCGACAGTGCCACATTATCATCACCTCAATTGCAATGGCAAGACATACAATGAATAGTTTTCGTGAACTGCAGAGGAGCTGAGCATGTTCTGATGTCAAAGGAATTGTAGAATGGGTAATTAATTATTTGCACATATTTTAGTGTTATACTATATACCTAATATTTTAGTTTAGTCTTTTAGCCCACAGAATGAGGAGCTTTTCTGGGACACATTCTTAGTCTTGCTGAAGTCAATGTTAAAAGCCTCAGAAAGCTCAGATTTCATCCCAAGTACCTTCACTCACTGCAGATGGAAAGATAGAGACAGCTCTTCTATATTGCTCTGCTTGTTTTGAGGGTAGGGGTTTGAAATTAGCCAAATATGAATGCAGACAGCTGGGACAGGACTGTTTTAATGAGTGTAGGAGAATGAATCATATTCTGGATCAGGAAAACCAGCTACCAGAATTTCCACCACCCGCACCTTTAAAAGAAATGCACACTTTGCAGAGGCACATTGTTGTATTGGTGGCAGTAGTCCTACAGTTGTCACTTTACATGACAAAGAATGGAGCTGACAGTGATGGGAATTTTTTCTCTAACTTCARTGTGATTCTGGAATGAAATACTGGTCCTACGTACAGTTTATCTATATCTGGTTTTCCTCAGTTCCCCTTGCAGCCTGCAGGAAGGTATAGGCTTCTCTAGAGAGTGATTCATTCCATCTMAAGGCAAGGGTAAAGATGTGGAGGGTGATTCACCCTAACTATTTCCTACCATCCACTTGGAGAAGAATGACAAACCTGACTGATATAGACAAGTCAAATAACCCGATCTCTAATAAATCGCTTAAACAGGATCTTCAAAATATCACGTYACAAAATCTTGACACATCTAAATATAACAGAAAAAAATAAGTTTAATTTTAGTTTTAAGGTCAACCTTCAAATTTTCCTCAAATTTTCCAGATGAACAGGAGAGAATGATGAAAATAATTTTCCTTGTTAAGTCTTGGCTCCTATGTAAGGTGCTTCCTACAGTGCAGGCTGTTTTCTCTTCCAGTAACATTTTTAAAACCATCTGTATAAACAGGACTTGTCAAGGGCAAAACTCCACTGGTGTCTACCAGACAAGCTGGGCAGGCATATGCTCTATARTGCTGGGGGGATATAAATGCAAACATTATCCCTCCTGCTGTCTATGAAGCCAACAGGCCTCAGAATATACATAAAGTCATGGTTTACCTAATGTGTCAGTGTGACTTGCTTGGTTTTAAAAAAAAAATAATTTTCTTGTCAGTACTGTGATGGTTGCCTTTGGGGACATGCACTTCTATAGCCATACTGTAGCAGAAAATATTTGTAATTGATCCTGACTAAATAATACACCTAGTTTCCAGTGCTGTTGCAMAGACCCTGCCCCAGGAAAGGAGAGGGCATTCACATAGGTAAGTATGTTATGATGAGTAAATAGAGACAAGAAAAGCTACTCTAGATACCAGATCCAGGTCCTGCATCAGGAAAATATCTCTGTCCAGCAACTTGAATTCAACATACACCTTTCATCTGCAGGCAGCCTTGGCAGGGCTTGGTGCTGGGCTCGGAGGCATTCAGATGAGTGGAGCAGCTCTTCTCTTTGGAGCTCACAGCAAAGAAGAGCATTCACTGAGCTTGTTCTGCTGAAAGAGAACCAAAATTAAACAATCCTTTTCACACATTAGGCTTGTGTCCTGCTGAGGGGCATTTTCATTTGCATTCTGTCCAAGGTCAGGTGTAGAAGTGTGTGGAAGGTGGTRCACCTAAACTATTTCCTTCCATCCACGTGAAGGAGGATGAAAAACATGACTAATATAGACAAGTCAAATAATTAGATCTCAAATAAGTCTTCTAAATGGGATGTTCTATAAAATTTTAAAGGGACATTTGCCACTGTAATTTTTGGCCATATACAATGTGCTTCCTCTAGACTTACTACTGGTCATATCAGACCAATTCAATTAGAAGTTACATGAATTCCTCAGTCATAAGACAACAGGCCACTTAGGCATGGATGTTTCAAATTTTGAGAACTGTAAAGCATGTCTGGGAAAAAAAAAAAAACAACTTCTGAAAAGTCTTTACCAAAACAAGTCTTGAATGACTTAAATCTGAGTTGCATGGACAAAAAGAGAAATTTCCCATTTTGGAGAAGTTTGGTTGTTTAGCTGTTGTTTTTGTTGTTTCCTGCTTATTTGATTTGTTTACTTTCCCGGATAACTGGTCCATTCCACACTCTCTGAGACATTAATTYAGAAATTTTGAGAGTTTTGACATTTAACTGATCCAGAACAGCGACGCACTGAATGCTAACACAGTGTTTTTAGCTTAATAATAATTACCTTAAGCCTAGAAATAAAAAAGTAATTTGTATTTAAACTCAAAAGAAATAAAAACTAATGCAAGAGAATGGTTGTTAGCTCAGCTTTAGGCACAACCTTTAAGCACAAAYGTCTGCTTTTGATACCTTTATATGTATTTCTTTCTCATGTAGAAAAAATATTRCAGAATATATTTCTAATTTTTTATGAAATGGACCAATGCATGTCAAATGTTTTTGAGGTCTTGTATGTTTTTGAAATAACATGACTCTGGCTGCACAGATTTATGGATCCTTAAGGTAGTTTGTGGTAATTTTTTGCCTCTGATCCACAGCAGAATATGTAAGAATCTTCAAATACTGAGAAATGAACTCAATAAAGARCTGTTTGACTTGAAGCCTAAAAACAGTAAAAAGACAATCCTTGGCAGTACTTGGAGTTGATATTAAATCAAATCAAAGAAATGCAGTATGCTCAATACTCCTGAATATGAGTAKGGGAGCAGTGTCAAAATCACTGTGTACAAAATAGTTACAACTAGTATTTGTTATTTTAAATCAAGTTAAGCAGTGTTATCATTGGAATCTATTAATTTCAATTTTTATTATGTCAGCCTACTTGAACTTGGTTTTGTCATTATCTTTTTTTCTTTTTTTTTTTTAAGTTATTAGTCAATTCTTTCTAAATTTGGTTAATTTAACCAGTGGAGCAATATCACATTTTTTCTTTAATGAAGAAAGAACTATGTCTCTATATGAAGGATAAAAGGGTATGACTGSTGTGTAAATTAACCAACAAGCAAACCACAGTCTATTCCATTTATTCATTCAAGTACCATTGACTTCTGGACTTCTTTTGAATCAGAAATCATTGCTACTGTCTTATATRATTAAAATAATAAATCCTTTTGCTTTATAGAATTGTCCTGTAAATCCAAAGCCCCTTTCAAAGCTGAAAAATTATTTCATTTGCTTTAAGGAATCACTTTGCAGTAGAATTTAATATCTATACGTTTGCAGACATATTCAAACTAGTTTGTTACAGAATTTCTCTGTTGCCTCTGTTGTAACTACTGCTTTAGTGAGATACATGTTTGGGAACAACACTCTGGCAAGGACAGAAGACGAAGAAAACCTTGTGCATAACTGATAACTGTGAATTTATGGAAAGCTCACTCAGTATGATTTTTAAAAGCTAATTGAACAAATGAGCAYTCACCTGCACTCAGTAAATTGCATCTGTATAATAATGAAATTTAAAATTGTCCACAGTTATCAGGTAAATAAATGGATTTAGATCTGAAAAACTATGAGCAAAATTTTTGTCATATAACACAACAGATCCTGGAAGGAATCTAAATACCTGAATTTAAACACAGATTTGGAATAATGTTAACAGAATTCTGAGAAGGTTGGTTTCCTTTAAAGTTAGTTATTCATTTTCCTTTTGATACAGTGTGATCATCTACCATAATAAAATCCTGAAAAGAGCTAAAAGGGAATGGTCACTGTCATTACTGATTACAGGATTCAAGATGGGACATTTGAGCATCAATATGTCTCCCTGTTGCTAACTATTTAAAGCTATTGTCTCTATGATGACCCGTCCATGGATATGGAACAATAACATGCAATACTGCCTCGTTATGCCTCCTACTGAGGACATAAAGTTAGTCCTTGCCATGTGAAAATAAACAATTTTATAGGTGGTGGAACTGCCAAGAACATTACAGGGCTCCCTGGAGTTCTGTCAAAGAAATGTCAATTTGATCAATACTGTGGAAGTTGAAAGCTCTATAAAAATAAGGCAAAGTAGGACAAAGCACACTTGCCACATGAAAAGAAAAAAACTGAAGTTTCAGGAACAGTTCTCTTGAGATAAACGTCTTCATATGTGCAAATTTACAATTTAGATACAGCAGTCAAAATGCAGGGTATGTGTAAGTTAGATTAAGTTAGATAAATTTGTATGCACTTTACTTTCCCAGAGGAGTAAATTGAAGTGCAACATGTCAATCTACTACCGCCACCATTGTCCTGTTTTATCAATTTGCACCCATACTTTCAAACAAGTTTAAATAAACAACAAAAGAAAATATTATAAAGGGAATCAGAGGAATCAGATCAGACTACATAGATTCTGGGTTCTGTGAGATGATCTTGCCTCTTGTTTCTGACAATTTTGGTAGTAACTTTGTTCCAAATTAACTCAAATAGGTAGCTTACGTCTATTATTGACCAATGTTCAGCATAGGTGCAGAGAAGTAATTGGGTCAGAAGTTAGTATAGCTCTATTTAACTAGAATACAATTCATCATGCATGAGTAATACATAGAGACACTGAATTAAAACCTGTGGTGATGTATGTTTTCAATGAAATCTGAAAACTTTTTAAAAATAWATGGCATTAATTAAGTGCTCTTTTTTATGTCCTATTATTTCAGATTAGTGAAAAATCTAGTTGATGTTCTAGATGGATCAACAAAATTTCAAAAGTTCCTCACCAAAAGGCCAAATACTAATAGAAAATATTTAAAGGATTTCAAAGATATGTTCTCTGTCAAGAAACATTTTGTTTGTTTTCTTGAACCGTTCAGGATGAGAAAGAGCATTTTGCAGATATTAAAAGCTATGAGATACCATCTAGCAGAAGGGAAATATGGCTATTCTTAATAATAATAAAATGAATAAGATTCCTAAATAATAGTCTTGATCATCCAAAGAGCTGAAAATGCATATTGTATAGAGGGTGTAAAATATTGAGTTTTAAACGAGGAAGCTGTAATGAGGATTCACTACTTTGTGATTTTATACTGAGCTTGTCAAAGGCAGCTGTTATATTCATTGTCTGGGCTGTTATTCGTGTGCCATGTCCTAGTACATAAGCATTTATAGAGCCAAGACCCTTGTTATAACTCACAGACCCTTGTTATAACTCACAGACCCTTGCTATAACTCACCTCATTGTAGCATCATATGGAGAGCAAAAAATGAAGAAGTGCTATTTAGACTTTTCTGCACAACTTTGTAAAAAAATCTTTGTCACAGGATCTCTTCTAAGGAGATAGATACAGACATAGAAAGAAATAGATAGACAGACAGATAGATAGATAGATAGATAGATAGATAGATAGATATAAATACACATATGAATGATGACATTTTCATACCACTTCTCTCATTGCTCTGTACAAGATATAATTACTTCCCCCAAGATGGAAGGAGTTAAATAAAACTGTCACTATGTATGCTTTATATAGGAAATGTTTCTCCCATCATCATGTGGGCCAGAGAAATGAGCTTGTATTTGCCTGGCATGGGGTTCATTAAAAATTTTTTACTGCCTTATCTTTTGAGAACAGCTGGCTGATAAAAGTTGCAGATTGAATTTATTGAGCTCATTCATATTTCAAAACATGTTTATATCTGTCAGTGAGCAGTTTTGATAACATCCCTCTTATATTTTACATCAACTACAATTCATGTTGTTCATTTGCTATTAAAAGTAACAGATGGTACACTAAACTGTTTTTTMTGCAACATAAAGCATCTACTCAGTTGATATTAAAATGTGTTTCTGCTCTGAAAAGTGGCTTTCATAAAACACACTTTTTGGAATTCGTATTTATCACTTCTTGATGAGTCTTGGATGAAATGAACTCTTTTTTATAACTTACACATTGGATTTTGCAACTGCTTGCAATTTTGGGTGGTTTGTAAGAATAAACCTGGTTTTAATGGTACCAAAATCCTTAAAGTAAAAAAGGATTTGCAACAAGGATGTGCGTACCAATTTTGTTCATATTATACAGCCAGGCACAGATTCTAGCTCTAGTCCCCAGACCTATATTAGATTTACCAAAAAAGGCACACCAAAATAAAAATATGCAAACCAGAATAWGACTAGATTTCCTCTTAGACCAGCCACCTAAACTCTAGAAGTATTTTTGACAGCTTAATCAGGTCTACACCAGCCTACATCTGGAATTGCTGTCACACTGTCTGTCACTCCTCAGAACRTTCCGTGGTCTGCTGGTGTTTGCTCTGGAGGTATCTAATACTTAGGCAGATCATYTGTCTTTGTCCAATCGGGCAAATGTGGTTTCCTTGCACCAAGATAATACAGATTATTACAAAAAAATGTTGTTTCTCATTGCTACYTATTCCAGGATTACTTTCTAAGGTTTCTATTTTGATTGGGCAGCTTTGATTAATCTCTTATTGCAAAGTAACAAAAGTTGCTGAGAGATGCTCTCTTACAGCTCTTTCTGTTTTCCTAACTCCTTTTCTCCAATAGCATGGTAGTACAGATGCATCTTGCATAAACTTAGATGAATGATTTACATTCTAGGAAAACATTAAAATTATGGATAGCTGCAATACAGATAAAATAAAATTTGGTATATTTTGACTAGAAAATCAGTCAATAATTACGTGATGGTACAGAGGCTCTGAGGACATAGAGATTCAATACACAATGGATACCTTATTTTTGTAAGACCTTATSCCTCAGTTTTCCTCAACTTGAACAAGAGGTATGCCTGAAGGAAGACAATTTATTGATGCTTTTAATTTTATTTGAATTCTGACRAAGCAGCATTAGGAAATTGCTTACTTGTCTTTGTTGGGATGCAACACTGCAGAATTTTTCCTAGTTAGTTGTTTTCTTTAAAGATCCCAAATAAAAGCATAAGAGAGAGGGTTAAAAAAAATCCTTACTTAAAGTCAGGAAACACTGAAGAAGTCCTGCGGTATTTGGTGTTTTACGAAGGATAACAGAGACACCTATTGGTCAAGAAAAGGAACTTGTTTAAACACAATTATGCATAAAACGCTCTTTTCAGAGAAAATCGAGGTTATGTGTGTTATGTCCCGACCAAATTTTCTTTTTGATATGCTTGTGTGGATATAACATAGATGAAGACAGAAAGGACAGGAATTTATGCACTGGAAAATGATTTGTGATAGCTGTTCCCTGATTGTTCACTTCATTCAAAGTTCTCACCTCCAAGCAATCAATTCTAACTTTAATATCCTCTTCTTSTCTTCTGTACAAATATCACTGCAATAATGCGTGGTTAGTGGTTGGAGAGAAACACGTTTTTGATTTATTTAAAAAGATAAAGCAACCAAAATATAATGCTTTACAAGAACTTCAACATCATTGAATAGGTTTGATACAAGCCAAGACACTCAAAATACGTGAAGGAACATGTTCTGACAGTTTTCTTAAAAAGAAAAGTAATAAGGTTGGAAGAGAACCACTCATTTCCTCTGTCTCCTTTGTAAAACTGTTATGCAAATGTAAATCAATTGGCAACTGAAAATCAGGTTTCTTGTGTCCATTAGGAGACAAAGATGAAATTCAAACAAGCACATCAGGTTCACATATAAAGCAGATATAGACAGTACCTGGAACACTACACTGTTGGAATACCTGTCTTGCTAAGGAAATGTTACTTTGCTGGAGTCACGTACATCAAAATTACAGTGATACAATTGAGGTGAAATGTTGAAATGATGTGAATTCTGGATACAATAAAGAGAATGGAAATAGGCAAAGACCAACAGTCTACAATCTTTATAAAAATCCCAYGGAGTTATAGACTTGCATAAAATGTGCTGGACTTTTGCATTACAAAGGAAAGGAGTGCATGGACAGTCTCCAGTGAGTTTAAGTTATTGGCTTGCACAAGAGAAGAAAAACACATGGTTAGCTGCTGCTGCTTCCTCAGCAGCCATACAATGCCTYCTCCTTACAATGAACTTCAAGTCTCCAGTTTGCCAAGATAAATTTTCCATCCAATTTATACATTGGCATTGTCTTAGTTTGGAAAGACAGGTGTCTGCCAGGGAAAAGTGGAGCTTCCCTTAGAATGAAGAATGTAAATCCCTTACCTCTGAATCATTATAATTTTGAAATGAAGGGGCTTTCAGGCAAAGATAWGGGAATAGGAGTAACAGTTCTTAACTAGGAATATTAAAAATGTAGCAGTAAAAAAAAAAAAAGCAAACAAAAAAAAGAAAAACACTGACAGAGTCAGAACACGGCCTGACACCCTGTTGTCAGGGTGTTGGTAGCAGTCAAATTTAAGTCCTCCTGGAGTGACAGATGTGGTTCTRTTGGAGTAGAGATGATTTCATAGAAGGGTCCAGTGGTGGCAAGATGGGTTCCATCTTCCTCTGAGAATCCAGTGGAAAACAGGCTGTCCTTCTCTGCTGAATTTCAACTTTTATCCAGGTAGGAATGCCTGGCTCCTCCCACTGGGTGGAGCATCTCCCAATGGGATGATGTAATGTTATCAGTCATGTGGCGAGCCTTCATGGCCCATTAACAGAAGATATCCCCCGGAGGGAGGGTTCTGGAAGAGATTAAGAAACACTGCTCCACCTGGTTTTAACAGCTGGCTCGGTAACAGAAGACACCCCACCCTCTTCCCCCCAGAGTTCTGAGATATAGAAAAACACGTCTTTAACCGGTTTCAACAGATGGAAATAGAATACATCTTGCATTGCCACCCAAGACAGCCATCAAGTCCTATGGTGTTTATCACATGGAAACACTTGAGTCAAGAYGCAATCAGTGCTTCAAATAAATATTTGAACAGGGAGCCTTGCATGGACAGATCCTAAAACTTGTTTGGTTTCAGGCACAGTAACCTGTATGAAATAAACACACCTCAACCCAGAGGTGACTATTAGGTGACTGAATCCTAACCCCATCCCTGACTTTAATCACAGCCACGCAGCCCCTGCCAGACCAACACAAAACTGGCTGGCCCTGCAGATTCTTGTCTTATATACATTCTAGTGCCCACACTACAAAATGCTGTAGCTATAAATTATCAGATGTCTGGAACAAAAAGATCAAAAAAACAAAACCTCTTTCTCATATATAACATATGGTGGAAAGAGATTGAACTCGGTTGGGCTTATTGTACCTTGCCATGAAACTTAAGAAGAGGTTTGACAGGTTTTGAGGGGAAGGTAAAATAGTTGGATTGATTTGGTGGATCTTCCAGAAAATKACTTTTGCACCTCTATTCCTTAGAAACACATGCCTACAAAAACTTAAACACAACAAAGGATTTTCTCTCCAGAGGGGAGAGAGACTGAGCAAGCATTATGCATGGCATGCAATGCCTTATGTTCAAATAGTTACATTAACTTTATTTTGTTCTAGATCTGTCAGCTGGATGAAAAGTTACTTTATTCACAGGTGTGCAAAAAAGAATGACAGGTTTCATCTAAAAAATATTTTTCTTTTATATGTGTGGATTGTTATATTTTTGATCCTTATCTTCTCTATACTCAAAATTAAATTCAGAAGATAATTGCTGACATGACGGAAAAAAGTAATTTCTAAATGACTGTTGTAACTACAGCTGAGATCTGCATWCAGTATAAATAGTATACCCACTCCTGAAGAAAATGTAAAATAGAAAGTAAAATCAAAAATGACAAACAGGGCATTAAATTTTCCTTATCAGATGAAGCAAAATAGACATGTATATTCATGGGGGGAATGAGGGAGGAAAGACCTGAGGACAACTGACAGACATTAGCAAAGAACATTACCAACCTTGAAAGTCTTAGCTGGCAGTTCCACAACTCTCCCTCTCAAATTAATTGACTCTAAAGACAACATACTGCACGAAAAGACTTTAAAATTCATGTTCTTGAGRMAATTTCAAACCACTGCTGTGGTAAGCTGCAGTGCAGAACGCGTGAAAACTTCCCAGAATAATATATATTGATGTAAATACAAAATTAATATTGCATAGTATTTAATGCTGCCGGAGATTAAATTATATTCTAAATATTTAAAGGAAGAGCAATTAACTTTTTAGATTTATATTTAATTAGAATTWGGTAATTTTTAGAAATCATCCTTAAACTTCTCAATCAGTAGCTGAATTACCTTGCTAAATTAATAGGCTCTTTTCCAGTTCTCCTTTGTCCTGAGGAGGAAGGCAACAAGATTAAAATCWCAGCCTTAAATTCTTTACTTTTAACCACCATGAAGGTTAACATAATCTTTGTAAATAAAATTTGGAGAGCTTATCTGGTGGCAGAGAGGTTTGAGGGTAAATAAGGACATTCACATTCTATCTTCCGGTAAAGAAGAGGATGTTGTTTCTTTTCCACCATTAGAAATTAGAGCATTTTTCTCGTATATCTGACCCATATGAAAGTAGTGCTAGCTTTGCCAGGACTTGTTCTGTGCAACTTTGTTGCTGTTCCTTTAGTGGRTGTCACTACTGGAAGAGAGAATGAAGATAAACTGAGAAATGCCCCCAGTTCTCAAAAGTGATAAAWAAT
The DNA here is from genome assembly GCA_003546035.1 of Mixornis gularis. Taxonomy (NCBI): domain Eukaryota; kingdom Metazoa; phylum Chordata; class Aves; order Passeriformes; family Timaliidae; genus Mixornis; species Mixornis gularis. The sequence continues at coordinate 1,085,864 of QVAJ01000203.1, forward strand.
GAGGAGTGAAGTCAAATTGCTGAACTTTGCAAGAGCCAGCTTCCAGCTGTTTAAGGAGTTGGCAAATGAGATTCTTTGTGAAACTGTCCTTAATGACAGCTGGCAACTCTCTAAGGCCACTTTTCTTAGAGTGCAAGAGCTTTATGTCCTGGTGCGTAGGAAATGGAGCAAGGCAAGCCTGGGCAAGGATCTGCTCCTCAAACTGAGAAGTATGAAATGCACAGGCAGTGGAAGCAGAAAGTGCTGACCTGGGTAGACTACAGGGATATGTTTTGAATGTGTAGGGATGGAGTTAGGAAAGCCAAGGCAAAGCTAGACTAGAGCAGGACTGGGACTGGGCAAGTGACATGAAGAGTTTAATAAAGGGATTCTATAAGTACACAGGTTAGAAAAGAAAGGCCAAAGACAACGTAACCCTCTGAGAAAAAAGAAGGGTGAACTGGTGGCAACTGATTGGAATGCTGAAGCACTCAATGAGTTTTTTTTCCTCAATCTTTACAGGCATTGGGCTTCCTACTTCTCTCAAGTCCATGATCTTCTGCATGGGTGTGAGAGGAGTGAAGTCCCTACCACTATAAGCAAATAGCAGGTTCAGGATCACTTGATGGAGTTAAACAGTGACAAGCCTATGGGACCTGAGGACATTGATGGTGGGATCAAGTGCACACCCAGAAAGTTTGSAAAAACCATGAAGCTGAGTGGGCAGTGTAGCTGACACAACAGAAGGACGGGATGCCATCTGAGCACCTGGATGAGCTTTCATGAAATTCAACAAGCTCAAGGTGCTGCACTTGGGCCATGACAATCTTTTGAAATAGATTAGAAAGAGAAGGATTTGGGGGTTCTTGTGGGTAAACAACTGGACATGAGCCAACTTTGTGCTCACAGTCCAACAGGCAAAGTATATCTGAGGCTGCACAAGAAAAGATGTGGCCAGCAGGTCAGAAGAGGTGATTCTGCCCCTTTATTAAGCTGTCATGACACCCAGCCTGGAGCACTGCTTTTCTATATCTTCCATGTCTTTCTGTTTTGTCTCTTCTTCTTCTAACTCTCTTTTTATGTAACATTGTTAACATTGAAKGGGTTTAGAGACTTCTTTGTTGAATGGGCTAAATCTGTACTGTGTTGAACTGGATCATTTGCCAAAATTCTTTGATTTTCCATAATTTGCCAGTAAGCTTTTGTGTGATTTTTACYTTTTGATGATATCTGGTCAGTATTCCTCCTTTGTATCCAACCAGGTTTAGCCCTGGATTTAAGTGACCAGGATGTAACAAATTGGGAATTGTATTAAACAAAGAGTAGGTTTGGATTAGATATTAGGAAGAAATTCTTTAATCAGAAGGTGGTAAAGCACTGAAATTATTTGCTCAGAGAAGTTGTGGATKTCACATGGCTGGAAGTGTTCGAGGCCAGGTTGGATGAGGTCCTGAGCAAATTGATCTAGTGAATGGCATCCCTGCCCACGGCAGTGTGACTGGAACGAGATGATAAGTAAGGTCCTTTCCAACCAAACCCATTCTGATTAATTCTACAATTATATCTTATTTTCTGACACACGTCTCACAAAATACTGTCCAAAAGGAAAAGTTTTAATGATGAGGAAGGAAAATATTTTTCTATGAATTCCTGCATTTCTTTAACAGATATGTTGTAATACATTGCTGAATTGGAAGAATCTTGAAGTTAACTCTTCTTGGAATAAGAATCTTTTCCATGTGACTTTCAAAGACACTTTCTGACCTTTACYTTTTTTCTGTGATATGATATTTACTAAAATTAAGTGGAAAATATTAATTACCAAAATAGATTCTAGAGCTTAGTGGAAGATGGTTGTGTTAGGAGGACAACAAATTGGCAGTGGAAGCTTAATGCAGACAGCCTATGTGACCTTGCACAAGCTTAGTGGGTTAACCCGGGCTGTATGCCAGGCTCCCACCAAAGCCACTCTCACACTCTCCTCTGCAACTGGACAGGAGAGAGAAAATATAAAGTAGAGTTCGTGAGCTGAGATAAGAACCTTGAGAAAGAYCATCAAATACTGTCATGGGCAAAAGAGGCTTAAATTAGAGATATTGAATTTATTGCTAATAAAATCAGAACATGATAGTGAAAAGTAAAAAAACTTTCAAAACACCTTGCCTCCATACATCCCTCCTKCCCAAGCTCTATCTCCTCCCACAGTGCTGCAGGGAGAAGAGAATGGGGGTTATGGTCAGAAATCATATATTTTTTCTCCTGCTGCTCAAAGAAAAGGGTCATTCCCCTGCTTCATCAGGAGGTTCCTCCCATGAGAGACTGTTTGTCTTGGTTTGGAAAGATAGGTGTCTGCCAGGGAAGAAAAGCCAGAGCTTTCCTTGTAATGAAGAATGTAAACCTCCTCCCTCTGAATTATAATTTTGCAATTAAGGGCATTCAGGCAAAGATTTGGGAATAGGAATAACAGTTCTTTACTAGGAAAATTTAAAAAATAAAATAAAATACAAATGTAGTAAAACAAACAATCAAAATATCCTAGAAACACTGAGAGCATCAGAATATGACCTGACACCCTSATCAGGGTGTTGGGAGTAGTCCTTATAAGTCCTCCTGGAGTGACAGATTTGGTTCTATTGGACTGTAGAAGAGTCCAGTGGTGTGAGATGGGTTCCGTTCTTCCTGTGGGAATCCAGTGGAAAACAGGCTGTCCTTCTATGCTGAATTTCAGCTTTTATCCAGGTAGGAATGCATGGCTCCTCCCACTGGGTGGAGCACCTCCCAATGGGATTATGTAATGTTATTAGTCATGTGGTGAGCCTCAATGGCCCATTAACAGAAGATATTCCCCCGGAGGGAGGACCGGTTGTGGAAGAGCTAAAGAACACTGCCCCACCTGGTTTTAACACCTAGTTTATTAACAGAAGGCAATCACCCTCTCCCCTGCCCTGGAGGTAAAAGGAAAAAAACACC
>QVAJ01000203.1:1090553-1106554 GCA_003546035.1 Mixornis gularis
CCCAACAAACAAAACTAAACAAAGAGTTAAATCTTAATTCTACTGTAACATTTCCTGTGGGAAGAGGACACACATCTAAGAAAGCAACTGGAAGTTTCATAGTCCTGGTATCTCTTGCTTGACTCCACTTTAATTGTCTATGGTTTTTTTGTAAACTTTCAGCATCTTAAACCACAGAAAATACAAAAATGTAGGTTGTTTGGGGTTGTCTTTTTTTTTTTTTCAAATGTGTAGGGACTGAAAAAAGGAATGGCTTCTTCTTAACTCTTTTTTACTTTGTACAGCATGGTGGGTTGAAAGCTAAGCATCTGAATGTAGTTGATTCTGCTTTCAGAATTGAGCAGTGTTTTTTTTTCCCAGGGCTTGTAGGTGATTTTGTCATCATTGCAGAAATTGGCACCATAATTTTGGTGCTGCTTATGGTGTCAGGGGAGAGTTGTCAAGCAGTAGGAGCCATGCACCACAAGAGGGTGCCAATTACTTCCATAAACACGAAAATAAACTTGTCAGGTAATCTCCGGAATAAATTTGTCAGGTAAATGCTACATTATCTACTGGGTGGATATGTTCAGAAGGTTGTGTTGGGCATTATACTGATCATCAAAAAAAGCCTCTGTGTGACCCCTGTCATTAGCATAAATCCACGTGAGCGAAAGCATGTAGCAGACAGCTCTGTGATTAGGGGCAGTGTGGCAAATGCCTCTGGGTGCAATTGCAGAGACAAGACGAGGTGCATGATTTGAATGACTGGCTAACAGAGCTATCTAAAAACATATGTTGCTCCACAGCCAGGAAATCTGCAGGCAAACAGGTGAGTAACAAGGTGTGAGGACTCAAGGATGTGTCAGGAGTGGTTTGCTTGCCGAGCAGGCAGCAAACACACTGGGTGAAATTTTAACAGTGACATGCGGAAAGTTTGGTTGTTTTTGTATGCGCTGACCTCTTCATGGATGAAATTTAAGAGTGTGATGTCACAGGAGGTCTCCTTGTTAAAGAGCAAAGAACTTGATAAGGATCTTCCCTACCCTTTCCTCTCTGCTACTGTTAGTTCTTTATCCCTTCTGCAAATGCTCCCATTATAAACAGCTTCCGTGCTCCCCCGAGCCCCTGAATAATGCACTAGTAAGAAATTAAGAGAAAGTCAGACAGGATTGTGTGTAATCATATTGAAGGAACAATTATGAATTATGAGCATTTTAAAGTGCTAGCGATCAGACTCCTACAATATTAAATCAGTCTGTGTTCCAGCAATTTGGACCTTTGTTTGTTTTGTTTACACACGACTTACTCTGGGCTGAATGAATATGCAATACTTGAGCAGAGTTAAAAACAGAGTGGTGGTCCTGTTTTGTTTCTTTTCCCCTTTTTTTGGAGGGGGAGGAGGGGGAAGGATGTCATGTGTTTACCATGGCTGGCTGCCAGACGCCCACCTAGCCTCTCTCTCCTTCTCCACCTACTCAACAAGACAAGTAGAAAATAGGGTGGAAAAGCTCATGGGTTGACATGAAGAACAGGTAAACTGCTTATTGATTAATGTCACTGGTAAAACTGACTCACCTTGGGGAAGATTGATTTAATTTATTTCCAATTAAGAATCAAATAGGATAAGGTGAAATGAAGACAAAAACTAAAACACCTTCCTCCCATCCCTCCTTCCATCCCTCCACCCTGCCAGTATCAACTTCACTCCTTACTCCAAATTTCCTCCCCCACACTGGTGCAGGATGATGGGAAATGGGGGTTATAGCTTATCCATAATAGCTCCTCTCTTCTGCTGCTTCCTCCTCATGCTGTTCCCCWTCTTCAGCAGGGGTCTTTCTGCTGGCTGTTCATTCCTTCAAGGCATGCACATCTGCTCCAGTGTGGTATCCTCCCCAGTGACAGTATCTGCTTCATCATGGTCCTCTCTCAGGGCTGCAGAGAAATTTCTGCTCTAGTGCCTGGAGCACTCTCTCTCCCTCCTTCTTCTCTCACCTTGGTATTTGCAGGACTGTTTCTCACACATTTCTCTCACTCCTCTCTCTCAACTGCTTGCAGCATTATTTACCCTTTCTTGCACACACRTTCTCAGAGGCACCCCACCCATGGCTGAGGTGTTCAACTGTGTCCTGGAAGTGGGTGGGTTGGAGCAGATTGTGTTCCTCCTGGGAGGCCACCCCTGGCAGCCCTCCCCAGCTGGAYCAGTGCCTGGGCACCTGTACTAAATACAAGGGGTTAGGGGTAAAATACAGCATTCAAGATGAAGGGAGAAATGGAGAAAAGACAGAAGGAGGAGGGGACATCTATTGAGTTAATCAAGAGATTGAGGTTTCATGGCTGAAAGAGGCAGCTGCAGGCTGTACAGCAGGGCACTTGGGTCCAGCAGGACACCAGATAGGTTGTGTTGTAACCAGAGCTCTGGTTGAGTTTGCTAAAGGAGAGAGGGTTGGCCAACAAATTAAAACATTTTATAGTCAGAATAATGAATAATAAACTTCTTACTTCATTTTCTCTGAGGGATTCTTTTCCCAAAATAAATATCAGAATTATCTTAGAAGAAAGATAAAGCAAGAACAAGTAGAAATGAATTTAAATCAAAACTTCACAATGTTCTGTGGCATCCTATCATTGCAGAAATTTACTAGTTAGTTTTATAGTTTCACCATGAGATACTTTAGTGTTTTACCTGAAAGCACATAAATTAATTTATGTGCCCACTCCCATCCCATGCCAAGCCACTGTCTGACCCAAGATAATGTTATTGACATCTTCTCCACTTTCCACCAATTTAGTTTCTTCCTAGACAACAATGATAAATCAATTAATTGTCTAGTGATTTAGTTTTAAAAAGGTTAAGAGCTGCAGGAAACCAAATGTGTCTGTGATAGGTAGGAAAAGTCATTCTTGGCTGTTGGGATTGTTAGTGAGTAGCATTGACAGTAACCAAAACACAGCTGAGAATGATGTTCACTGTTGCCCGCTACAGTGAGCCATCTAAGATATCTCTATTTTAACTGTGAAATTTGCCCTACTTTGAATGTGGTATGGCATTTTACCAGATTAAAGTTAAGGCACAGTCTCCTCTGCTGAATCTAGGTCAAAATGAGGATTGGAGGGCTCTTGCCATAACTAATGTGTTTGTGCCACGTTCCCCTCTGCCTCCAGTTCTGCAAGAGGTGTCAGGTGTTCCCATGCAGCTGCCTCTGCTCAGAGCTGACCGAGCAGACAGAGGAAATACATTAGAAAACAATTGTCTGTGTGTGGGCAAAYGTTAACTCTTATGTCTTTCCAAAGTGTTGTAAATGTCCATTAGTGAGGAAGTCAAGGAGTCGTTTTTTCACTGCAGTTGTTGTGTGGCAAACTTTGTAATGTGACCCACCCCTCATTTCCTCCCAAGTCCCTATCAGATCTGGAGTTCATGTGCTTGGGAATGTTATCAGGAAAGATATAGGAGACAATATCTGCAAAAGCAGTGATTCACTTGACTGTCCTGAACCTTCAGATTCACTAGGTACAGGATTTCAGAATATGCACATTTTACAACTAAAATGGTGACTGTTTTTATTCTGTTTCTATTATATGTTAAAATTATTAATTTTCAGCTGTTCTTTGTTGTCTTTGGTACTATGTAAATTGGTTTAGGCTACTAGGAATGTTACAGTACGAATCAGACATATTTTGACAGAAAATTGTTTGTCTGGCTTTGTGTGGCATTCTTGAGGCACTTGGTGTAGGTTCATCCACATCACACAATGCCTTGTCTTTGAGGCAAGGAGGCCACATGAGGGACCTGAGGGAAATTCCAAAATTATCTTTGATGTCAGTGGGGTATATAAGAGTTCATGGAAATCTTTTGGGGGATGGGAAGTGATTTTAAGCATATCACCCATGACTTCTGACCTGACGAGACTGTTCAAAATGTTGTATGGAGGAGTTCAGACTGATTTCAAGAGATTGTCAGATCAGTCGTGGGTGGGATTGCACATGGAAAAGCATGCCATCCTCCAGTGTTAATGAAATTCCTTTGGTGTTTATGGAAAATATGGATATTGGTGAATGGCAGTATCTGATCATTATTTGTCATTTTGCTTTCAATCTCTGATGCCATTTTAATATAAATAGTACAACTTAGTAGGCCATCAGGAGAGGTAATGTGTGTCTTTTTCCTCTTGATACATATTTAGATTATGTTCATTCCTTAAATACTGTGTCAGGCAGAGCCACTTGAAAGTGAGATTGATCCTTGCCATCTGTGACTACTGATCCTGGTCAAACACAGAAGAGAAAAGAAACTGCAAGGAATGTTGGGAAGAGCTAGAGGAAAGGCAGTTTGAACAGCACGATTGTTAGGCTGCTGAGAGGAGAAGGGAGATGTCAATTTTGACGAAGAAGGAAGAGCTTCTAAAAACTCACTTTCTAAGCTGTGCAGAGTTTGCTGCAGCACTGAAGGTTACTGAGTGGCTCAAACCAAGCCTGGAAGCAAGACACTCTTGCAAAGACAAATGAGGCAATGGGTGAGTTGGGTATAAACCCTTTTATCAACATTGTGATTGCCCAAGTCACTGATTTTTTTCTGTTAAAATTTGCTATCTTGCTTTACAGTCTAATAAATCTGTGCTTTCAAAACTTGTTCCTTATAAGGAGCCCTTTATATAAGATGATCTGGACACAAGAACTTCTGAGAGGTCTCACCAGCTCAGAAGTCCACCAGAAGCTCTTAGGGCAATTGCTATTTAGGATCTTTCCCTCTGTGTATCTGAACTTTGCCTGTGTCTTGTCTATGTAGCTTTCATATGCACTTCCTTCTTTTCATTAAATGGCCATAAAATTCCTCCTGGTGATGTTATATATCAACAGTAAATTACTTTGTCAGTATACATCCAGTTGATATCATGGACCACAGTGACATGTTTTCATCTACTTTTTTCTAATGTATCACTTGAAACTTAATACCTGATATTTATGGCAAGTTGCAAAAAACTCCTGGTGCACTTGTATTTGAGCGAGTTGTATCTGTTGACTCGTCTGAAAACCCAAGAAGACAGTGTTCTGTATACAACTACATTTACTTCCTCRTGATTAAGATATTCCTTTATAAATAAATAAGCAAACAAACAAATAAATAATGTAAACTTCGAAGATCTGCAGTAATTCTATTGTGCAAACCAGGCATAATTTTCCAAGAACCTGAATCTATGTGAGCTCAGCCACAAGTGACAAGTAGATAGAGATTATCAGATTTAATTATTATTCCTCTCCATGTATTTTGGTAGTTCTGAAACAAAAATATTCATTTAAATTTACAGAATTAAATCTATCTGAAGGTATTTAATCAAAAGTTTGCAWAAAAGAATAGGCTTAAAGATTAAAGGTTAAATGTAATTTTTGCYGATTTTTTTACTATTTATTTTGAAGCAAAGCAATAAAATACAACCACAAAAATTGCAATTTCATCTAGAAATAAGTTAGAAAGATTGCAGKTTTTGTTTCATATAAAAAATAACTGTAATTATCCAAAGGCCTTGATTTCAAAAACAGATAATATRAAGTTTCAAACTCCAGAGATGCATTTTAGGCCAAATGCAAAAAATGTAGCACAAAATGTAAATATATTTATGTAATGTGCTCATAAATGATTCAGTGTTTAGACACCAATCTAATTTTGTTTAAACTGTACCACTTTATWGTAGGCTACAAAATTTTGAAGTTTGAATTAAATTAATGGGCAATATAGATGTAGCTTCTGGGTGAGTTCTGTTTTCTTAGTTTTGTTCTCTGTTATTTTTCATTGGGGGGAAAAGCTTAGCTTTTGGGGGAGGATAAAGTAGAAAGGAATAGAGAAATATCTGAAGAAATCTCTGTTCCTGAATTTCTCTCTATAAGACAATCCATAATTATGATGGCAATTCCTCACTTAAAGCAGATGTTCTAGCATATCTCTTTGGTCTTTTTTATAAACTTAGCATTTTTGGGGAGGAGGGGGCAGGGAATATTAGCCTTTAGGAAGTTATAYTTGAGATCTTGACAGACTGGATTGATGGGCTGAGGACAAGGGCATGAGGTTCARTAAGGTAAAGGTTTCTGTCYTGCACTTGGRTCACAACAACCCCCTGCAGCACTACAGGCTGGGGCAGRAATGACTGGAAAACTGCCCAGTGGGAAGGGACCTGAAGGTGTTGGTTGACAGCCTACTAATCATAATTCAGCAGTGTGCCTGGCTGGCCAAGAAAGCCAATGGCATCCTGGCCTGGATCAGGAATAGTATGGCCAGCAGGACCAGGGCAGTGATTGGCCCCTGTACTCAGCACTGGTGAATTTGCACCTTGAGTACTGTGATAAATTCAGGACCCCTCACTTCAAAAAGAACATTGAGGTACTGGAGCAAGTCCAGAGAAGGGAAACAAACCTGGTGAAAGGTCYAGAAATTATGAATTAAAAGGAGCTGCTGAGGGAACTGTGATTCTGAGAAACTAAACTTCTCAAAGTAYTGTCCAAGCAGATGTGATAGTAATGAAAATAAATGATGAATGTATTAGTCCTATTGGTGCTGTGTTCTCTGTAGRTAAGTATGATCTGCCACTTGCTTGCCTGTATACCAGTCTCAGGGCTGCCCAAGATTTTGAAGGGAMATGATTTGCAAATCTTCTCTATTGTACAGACATAGTGTGCCAGATTGTCCCTGAGAGAAAACAGTTCCAAAACAGAGGAAGCCAAATGCCTGGATGCATGCCTTTCCTTGTATAATAAAAAAATTTCCACTTTTAGAAAGAGTAACTTTCTCTTTTTTTTTAATAGAAAAAATATGCTTCAATGAAAAGATATGGAAAGGTTTCCCATCCCTAGGAAAAAATGGACTTCAATAAACAGAAACAACTTCCAGGGACCAAAACTCTCAAACTAACAAGAAAAAAACTCACTACAAAACCCTCAACCATTTCTAAAATAGATGTTTGATTTTGTTTGTTTTGTGTTACAGGGGAGGGTTTTGGGTTCTGCTGTTGGGTTTGGGGTGTACTCTGGCTATAAAATAAAAAGACTCTAGATTCTTAAAAGGGATTATGATGTGAGCATAATTAAGTGACCAATGTATGATCAAAAGAAAAATCCCAGTGATGCAGCATGAGTTACTAGATGTCACTGACTTTTTATACTTAGGAGAGGAAAAAGAAGCAAAAAATAAACTTATATAATGTTTGAGACAGAACAAACAACTAGAGGCGGGCCAACAGAAAGATCATAACACATGGCAGATCATAAATGGAAGATCATGAATGACACAATCTTGTGCGTATGTGATCCACCCTTAATGGTCATCTGGGTTGAAAGTTTCTGTACAGAGCTTTTGTTTGACCTTCAGGATGGTAGKAAAATTCCCGAACAGTCTTCAAGGAAAAGCCAATTATAACAGGTTCTCTGCAACTTGGCTGCCAGAATACAGGCAATAAATTTTGAAGTGAGTAAGAACTTGGTAGTGAGAAGGGGCCCTTTGTGTCTACTTCTCTAGTCATGCACMACAGGAGTGTGAAGGTCAGGGTTATTGGGGGATGATTCTATTAGCTAACCATATTTGAGTTTTTCTGCTTGATTCCCTTTATCTCTCTTCACAAATCGTGTCTGATTGAACATACTTGTCTTTGGGAAGGRAGAACTGATAATTTCTGAGCAACCAAATTAAGAGATGCAGATATATTTCTATACTGAATCACAACTAATTTTGTGCATGATTTTCCAGCTATTAATTAAATCTAATAGAGGTGAGCCATAATGACTTTCATGCTTTAAAGGTTGTATCAACATAAATATCTGGCGAGGATGTACAGGTTCTGAAATTAAAAAAAAAAAAGAATGGTGGATAGGAGAGGAACATGTTTGAGAGTCTTGTTCTGTGCAAAGAAATACTGCTGGAATGAGAGCAARCGGGAGAGCAATAGACCTCAGGAACCACTGGAGCGTTGAGGTTGTAACTCCCAGTAAAAGTTGTGCAAAATATAGGGAATTCTAACTAAAGTTTAGATGAAAGAGGAAGCATTTATAAAAGTAAAGCCATCATGCCATTAGCTCCCTGTTATGATTAGAAAACACCTGAAGTGTCTCTTAGTCTTACATGTTGAAACTTGRTTTATGTATATTTTGTCCTTTCAATTGGTGTTCTGTTTGGTATGGAGCTCTTGGCAGATAACTTCAGTTGAAGTGTCTTGACTATTTTTCAGTTTTATTAGTTAATTAAAAATATTTTTAAGTGAATCACTATAATTCTTTTCTAAAATATATGGCATTGTGTGCCATAAAAAATGTAATTTAGTGTCATCACTTGGGAATTTATAAGAAAATATTTTATTGCACTGTAGAATAAAATTCCTGCCTTCCTTTTCACTGTAAAGCTGTCTCATGGCTCAGAAGTCGTTCTTCAATATTTCTGAAAACTCTGGAAGTTACAGAAAAGTTTCTTATGCTTTCAAAAGTACTTATGTTTTCACTTCCTTTTTATTTTTTTTTAAATGCATAAAGTGAATTTTCTTTAATTCCATATATAAATTTGGTTAAATTCATTTTAAGGGACTGCTCATTTTGTGAAATCATCTCAAGAAAAGGCTATGCTGCTCAATAGTATTATTTTTACTTAATATACATGTTGGACAGGGCTTTTAAAACACATTTAATTGTTACGTGTCTACCATCATCTGAAGGTTTCAATCTATTCAATATTCCTACTATCTTGATCTGCAACAGCAAAACAGGAGTTGAAGAGAATTTTCTGCTACAGTACTCACTATAGTCATGTTTTCTGTGTAATTAAGCCCCCATAATGGAACAGGAATTTACATACATGAGATTTTAGTTAAGATGTAAGAAGTATCATGCAGAAATTATTTTATTATTAAAAGATTAGCTATCCAAGGATTTCCTATTTCAAACTGTTAACATTTTATATTTGTATTGCGATACTGCAAATGTTTCTGAATGAAAAGAGACAATCTCAGCAAGGATTTTTATCTCACCTGCAGGTTCTATCCATCTAGCCGGAGATGAAACCTCTTGTAAATTAGGTTGGCTGCAGTGCCTCCCATCTCCTGTCCCAGCTTGAGCCCCCTGTGTGCTCAGAACTGTGTGGAGTGTTTCACTGTTGGTTCCACAACAGCTTAGTGCATGGCTGTTCTTCTTCCCTGTTCCTACTCTGAATATTGTGTTTGTTTTCTTTCCTTTTTCTCTCCCTCTGAGCTGACCAAAGGAAATGTACTTTGTGATTTCAGTCCTTCAGAACCAAATGACAATAGCTTTGTAGTTCTCTTTAGTAGATCTGTTTTCCTGAATTCAGTCTTGAAGTCTTTGAAGACCAYCTCTGACAGTATGAAATTTTTCATAAGGGAAAGTTTTTGTTCTTTTATGTTACTGTTGCTCTTTGTGCTCCCAGCATTTTAATTAGAGTCTGATTATTACCTCTTTTCCTGTTGTTCCCCAAAATGAAATCTATGGGAGCAAAAAATAATTGGAATCATGATAAATCTAAAAAGAAACTGAAGCTGGGGCTGAGATCTTTTGCTTGTTTTTCTCTGTAGACTCTTAAATCTGACAGCACCTTCAGACATTAACATCAGACTAGACTGAATACTCCTGGCATTTAAAGACATCATAAATATCCATTTAACATTATAGACCATAAAGATTTGAACAATTCCTGAGTAAATTTTCTGTGTGTCAAAACTGAGTGTGATGGCTGCACTTGTTTTCTCAGGTTTATTCTAAAATATAATTCCCATTCCAACTTCAGACTTAGAGACACATTGCTTACTATGAGAAAATATTGAAAACAATTTCTTGGAAGAGGAAAGGTGTCTACCATTGAAGTCAGTGTGAAATGGGTTGAACATTGTGACCTTGCATAGGGTCTGATACTTCAGAAATAGTTGGGATAGCTGGAAAGCTTGTGTTCTGGCAGCCTTTAGTAGTTGTGTTAGACTGTGTTTTCTTTAATTTCTTGCAGCATGCAGCTAGGTTTTTTGTTTTTCAATGAGTAGTATGCAAACATTTGTATGGCACTGTTAATGAACCTTGTCATATAACTCTAAAGTCCCACTGCACTTCCACCATTTAAAAAAAAATCTCCTCTCATGATCAAAACAGGAGTCTCTGAAAGAGCTATAAAAAGGAGATAAATTGCAGATTAGCAATGCAGTTTGAGAAAGATATGTTATACCAAAAGAAATAAACATTTTGCACAGTCTTTAATTAACACAATTGCTTTTAAATGTTGGTAGCTAGAATTAATTACGGTGGCTATAAAGTGCCATTTTTTCCTGCCATGGATATAGTATGAAGTTCAGAAACTGAGCTTTGGTGTGCTGACCTTAGTTTTCCCCAGGGCAAAATAAAACATTATCTGCCAGAATGATACAGACATTGCTATTTTAGTTTTGCTTTTGTTTGTTTATTTTCTTCTTTGCCTAATTTAGTGTGTAAATTGCCATTATTTAGGTTTGTGCTGCTTTCAGCTATAATGTTAAGTTTGYAATCATTGTTGAATTTCAGTGCTTTGGATAAGACAGTAAGAAATTAGAGAAGAGACAGAGGGAAAGAAATTGTCCATATAACTCATGGTAATTAGGGGTCTTATTAAACTGCATTCCATTGACCCCTTAGTACTTTCTGAAAAGAGAAGAGTAAAGCGTATGGAAGAGATTTCTTCAAATCACTCTGAATTATGCAGGCCCTTAATGTGCTTCTTATGTTCATGCTTCCATTGAGGACCATACTATTCAGCCTATAAACTCMCATTGAAAACAGAGGGAGAGGCATTACAAGCTAAGAGTTCTGGTTTTTTGCTTTCCACCTCTTTTAAAAATGGTACACAAGAAGATAATGAGAGCAAAACCACTTCAGCCTTTTCCAGTGTACAGATTTATCCTTTATTATGTCTAGTCTGTGAATACTGCATTGAAGGGTTCAGGAATGAAAGGTGCAAGATGCCACCTACTTCMTAATATTTCTTCTGAAGGTGTCAAATCAAGCCTTATCTGCAAAGTGTGAGGGCTAACCCAACAAAATGTGATATTGTTACAAGGATGTGTTAGAGATATTCACGGATGTCAGTCTCTTGGGTTTTCTCACTATCTTAGTCTTGGAGTTAAGGACACTTGTGTTGTCCACTCTATATTGCTCATGTAAGTTCTACAGTGGTAGATAYATAATTCATAAGTTAAGGAATATGAACTCTCTGCCCTGGTTATTTATAGAATTGACTCTCCATTTTTGATAAGCATTTTAAATTAATAATGTAAAAATCTATTGATTTTATTTATGTGTTTCATTTAATATACAGGAATATWTGTTGGGGCATTTATGGAATAGTAAAAATAACTTAAAGAGAGAGATGATATCTTAATTTAAAATTTGTACTGAAGAGTAGCTTGGATTGTTGTGATTTTAAATCATTTCATCTTTTGAACTTCAAAGAGGGGTTACATACGCATACTTGGGAGTGCTTTAAAGTCTTGCTCATTCATTTTTTTCTGCTAGTGARTTAGCATACCCCAAAAAAGTTAGAMCTTACATTATGAGAAACAACAGAACACAACAGCTGCTGTTGTCAGTTTTCCAAATTTACAAGCCCTGTGGCTCTTTTCTTTAAATATTGATAATAGGAATCAAGTCTTTCTGAAAAAAAACAGAACCAGGTTTATTATAAGTCAAAGAGCAGCTAGCCATTACTCCATATTCCAAAAAAAACCCCCACCTCATTAGATGATTATAAACAGGAATGTTGTTCTGCCCTCATTGGTCATGTGGTCTACAAGAGCATCTCTTAGCCAAAATGATCTGTCAGCTGTTTTGGCTTGTGTGATACATACTCATCTASACACCCATTTTCCATTGAACCTCAGGGCTGATATACTGTAAGAGTTAGTGCAGCATTCTGTGTGTTGTGCACGGGGCAAATTCTAAGTTGTGCTGCCGTTTTAATTATGCTCTTGAAAATATGCAAGCTTCATGATGAGTCTTTATTTTGCAAGAAATTACTGAGCAAATAAATTAGCTCTAGAGTGAGTGCATTCAAGATAATACTTAATATGGTGCATTTCTGTTATATCTGAATGATTTTTATTGCCTTATGACCTCCCTTAMTCCTTTACAAGCCATTCAGCTTGAATCCTAAGAGGATTCAAATATAATTGCTAGTACCTTTTATGGACTGATCTGAAGGGTAAAACTCATGTATTAAACTAAGAAGTACTCTGTAGAGAAAAAAAAAGAAAAGGTAGCTCAAGAGATCATTTTAAATAATTTATTTGCATCAGTACATATTTATTATGCACTGTGATATTAATTTGCAGACAGTAGTAATGACTACCAGTTGCCCTACTGATGGTGTTCTGTCCAAATTCCATTACAACACACTAAAGCTAGGTACACCKTTTTATTTTCTGAATTTTTTAGAAGGTTTGTTTGATTGTTTGCTTTAATTTTACTCCTTTCTTCAATGTAAATTCAACCAATAAAATACAGAAGGCGGCACTAAAAATGTTTTAGCTTCAAACACCACTGCAATGAGGAACACATGGCTTCACTGCATTCCTTGCCCTTTTCCTTCCTCACAATGGACTTCATGTTGCTTTTCCTGTGCATGAGCTGAGATGCTCCCACTCTTAACTGTGAATCTGGGGAGACTTTAGTACAAGTAAAACTAACGGTAAATTTATTTTAACATTTGAAATATCTAAATACCTCTATTAAGTCAGGCCTTTATCTGGGGTTTGTGTGCATGGAGGGAAGAGTKGTTTATTTTTATTTTGTGCCTTCTCAAGCAAATTTTATAATATGCCAGCAAATGCACTTCCAGCATTACTAGCCTGATTCTTAGAATGATATAGCCAAAGACTTTCTGGTAATCAATAAGGTTCCTGTAGAAGGATTCACTTAAAGTATCTTGCTGATTTCTTTAGATTGGTAATGTAAAAATCTATTTCTAATTTCCTTTGCTGTTGCTCAATTAGAAGGTTTGAAAGGCATTTTAATCTTGCAGTGACCAAATACATTATACATCAATGTATGTGGAATGCCTACCAAGGGGAAGATTTTCAGTATCTGATTTTTAAGCAGTGTAAACAAAGAATTTTTATACATCCGATAYTTATGAGGGAATCAAATGAAATATTTCTATTTCCAAGTGCACTGATTCTACATGTTTGGGTCCATATGGGCTCTGTTGATGTTACAGGTTAGACATCATTATCCTATCATAAGTTGTTGTGGTGTGTTTTTTGGGTTTACCAGTTTCTGTATGCATCTGTTCTTTGTTTTACAATGGTTTGTCCCATGTACCCCATGGTAAACCCATCTTGGTTTCTCCCGAGTGACTGTCCAGTGTCAATCACAATTATGGGTCCTGTCCATCACTTTACAGCCTYGCCCTGAAGCCTAGAAAGTTCTAGTGAGGATGTCGAGTGGTTGGCAGAGTCTCCAGTTCTCTCCCTCCCTTGATGTATTGATTGGTTCTATTGATTGTCCTTTGTGTTCTGTGTCACCCCCTTCCCCTTCTGGATTGGTTCCAAGCTGTCCCCTTCCCATTCCCCCCCCCATACTTAAGGTGCTGTACAGAGAGAAGAAGCCGCTTTTGTGGGCTCTCTCTCTGGGTGTGTACAAGCCTCGCATGGGCTTAATAAACCCCCGCTGAATTTCTCACAAGAGTCCTGCCTTCTTCCTCGCCACTTTTCACACTTCTGCCGAAGGCAAGAACCCACAGGACCAGGGAAGTATCTCAGCACACCGAACTGTACCAATACTGCAGCATCGGTGCTTGAGCTAGCCAGAAACGGGACACGAGCTCCCTGAGAGCAGCACCGCACCACCGCAGTTAAGTGTTGGGAATAGCAAGCCTGATTTCACCCTTTCTCATTAATACTGAAGTATTAACACTGGATGTTTTATTTCATTTATATTACATTGCCTAAAGATAATTTCACTCCAGTGAGAGATTCTTGAGTCAGTTCTAGGGCAGAGAGAGGTTAAGGCAGCATCTCTGAGATGTAGATACTTATTATGCRTCCTAATGCACACTTCAATGTGAACTGTGTACTTTTTTAGAAATTAGGTCTATCATTGTGCTGGCTTTGGCTGGGATAGAGTTAATTTTCYTCACAGTGGCTTGTATGGGGYTGTGTTCTSTTTATGAYTGGGCTGAACATAGTGATAATATAGCRAAGGTTTTGTTTTCAGGGCTTGCACAGAGCCAAAGCATTTTCTGGTTTTTTGTACTGCCATGCTGGTGAGAAAGTTAAGGATGCACARGATGACACAGAGCCAGGACAGGTGACACCAACTGACCAAGGGGATATTCCAGACCATGTGGCATCACACTCAGTATATAAAGTGGGGGAAAGAAGGAGGAAGCAGGGGACATTTGGAGTGATGGTGCTTGTCTTCCCAAGTCACCATTACCTGTGATGGGGCCCTGGTCTGCATGAGATGGCTGAACAACCTCCTGGCCATGGGAAGAAGTGAGTTAGTTCCTTGTTTTGATTTGTTTGTGTGCACAGCTTTTGCCTTTTTCTTATCCTATTAAACTGGCTTTATCTCAGTACATGAGTTTTCCAGCTTTTACCCTTCTGATTCTCTCCCCAGTCCCACCAGTGGGGAGTGAGCAAGTGGCTGCRTGGGGTTTGGCTGCTGGCTGGGATTAAACCAGGACAATTAACAGTGCTAAATAGCAGGCCTCTTTTTTTTTTTTTAATTTTTTATTTCCCCCTACATCCTGTGTTCAATATTCCAAATGTTGAACTATCAAGACAGAAAATGATGTGCTAATTACTTTTRTCAATTCTACCTGCTGTGGTTCTTGGGCTTTGCTTGCTACCTTGTATGTGCTCTGTCTTTTCAGGATATCTACAAATCTTCATTTTTTTTGATTGTGTGGTCTCTGAGAACCAATATATTTTTTAAAAGGAATCAGGCTCCCACCTTGMTCTTTCTTATTTTATCTATTCTCCTTTGTTCTTTTGTTTGTTTGTTTAATCAATTTTCTTCTTTTTTATTGCTGCTAAGGTGATCAGTTCAATATAGAAACCCATGATATTGAGCTAAAGGCTATACAGTATATAATGTCATTCTTAATGCTATGTTTCATCTTATCTGGTCTTTTCCTGACCTTTCTCCAAGGTAAAAACAAATCTAACTGCAAAACCCTTGATCAAGCCTTCCATAAAAAWATTTTCCCCTTCCCACTGTAGCTTTCAGGCCACATATAGTTTTCAGAATGAATTTTGTCTAGCAACTAAATTAATTTTCTTCATAATTATTGATTTGCCTCTAAGACAATACAGAAAGTCTCAAGTAGGTTTAGAAAAAAATGAAGAGCTTTAATTGTCAATAATCATGCAGGAGAGTGAAGTGCTGAGATAATTATTTGTCAATTTTCACTTTTTTCAGACAGATGTGGAAACATTTCTAATATGCCTTTCTTCTGGGGAAAGTACTGACAGACTGTYTTTCTCTGATGGCTGCAATATTTATTGACAGCTTAATTAATTATACTGCAGGGTAGCTTCCRAAGTCTATTACAAACAGAAGAAATCAAAATTCCAACCTGGGATTTCCCTGTGGCTTTCTCAAACAAAACACTATCAGATAAAATATGCACTATTGTCAGATAGACAGGAAATGTACTAATTTAATTGAAAGGAAAAAGAAAAACCTGAGTTGCACTTTTCAAGACYCTTCAGGCTGCATGCATGTTCATAATAATATGTCCTACCTTGCTTTTTGAGTGCAAGCTGGTAGGCTTTGCCCAATACACCTTCCTTCTGTTGCAGACAGAAAATGCTAAATGGATCTCAGAAATAATGACTTTCATAGAAAAAGAATCATTCTTAGGATAGAAATGCTAAGAGCAGTTGAGAATAGAGAAAAGTTTGAGCCAAACTTTTTCACATTATGGCCATTACTGGTAACACAAAGCTCTAACAAGATAGTGAGCTTTTTGCTGCATTAATGTTCCAAGGTTTGGGGTTTTTTTTAATGGCCAGAAAAAA
>QVAJ01000203.1:1106584-1134264 GCA_003546035.1 Mixornis gularis
AAAAAAAAAAAAGGAAGTAAGGGTAAAAAGCAGCTCCGTGTAACATTTTGCTCAAAGGAAACAATTTAAAACTAGTTCCTGGTCATGTGCAGTATCCAGTTACTGAAGCTGTGGCCAGGCTTAAGAAAGCAAGGATAAGTGGGAAAACGCAGAACAAATTTYCCAAGGACAATTGTGCTTGGCCAACATGATTGCCATCTGCTGAAAGGATTACTGGCACTATGCAAGGGGAGAGCTCTGAATGCTGACGTTCATTTCTTCAAGGCTTTTGACATGTTCTTCCATAGTCTACTTATGGGCAAATCGAGGAGATGTGGATGAAAAAAGAAGCTTGATGGAAAATTTTCAGAAGTCCTGGGCTGAAAAAGTTGGGATCAAGTGGAAATTGGTTACAAAACGCATTTTTCTCTTTGCTACAAAACCAAACCGAGGAGAGTGTTCAATACTTTGTGTGCAGAGCTGCTGTTCAGGGGGATCTCAAACAAAGAAGTGGGCAGACAATAATCTCAAGAACTTCAACAAAAGGAGATGAAAAATCCTAGACCTTAAAATTGTGTAGGAAAAAATCTAACTCCTATCCATACAACCATATAAACTGGGGCATAGAGCAGCTCTGCAGWAAAGATCTTGGGCACCCAAGTGGCCCACAAGCTAAACACGAGTCAGTAGTGTGTCCTTGTGGTGACACCTTTTCTAGGTGCACTCTGGGCTGTATTAACAAGAATTGAGCCAGCAGGCTAGAAGTAATTATTCTCCTTTAGCCAATGCTTATGMGACTGTGTCTGGAGCCCCGCGCCCAGTCTGGGGTTCTGCAGATGAAGAAAGACAATTTTGGACATTGTTGGAGAGGACCCACCAGAAAGGCCTGAGAGCAGCACAACAAGTACAAGAAAAGGCTGAGAGAGCTGGTTTTGTTCAATCCTAAAAAGAGAAGGCTAAGGGGAGATCTAGTTGCTGTCTTCATATACATCCTGATAAAAAATATAGACTCATCCTAGAAGGGCTCAGTGACAGGATGAGAATCAAGACACACAATSTATAACATGTAAAATTCCAATTATATATTAGGAAAATGGTTTAATGTGACACAGCACAGTACAGATTATTAGTTGCCTGATCTAATTTTTCCTTGCTGTGAGAAGAAAGTTGAACCTAATAACCTCCAGAGGTCACTCCAACCTAAATTATTCAGTGATTGCGCGCTRAAACATRTTTTCCCTTCTGTATGGCTACTTAAATAATATTCAAAGTCAGGAAGATAGTCTTGTGTTAGATGATAACATCTGGGTATTTATTAGTACAAGTTTGTTTATTTAGTCAGAAGACGCAGAGAGAATCTACTGTTTCTTTGAGTCCATCAGGGACAAATACCAGAAAGCTCAGCTCCATAGTTTAGATTTTCTTTTCTATCCATCTCTGATAAAAAAATCTCTGTCTCCCTTGTGGTTTCCATGCTACAGTTCCTCTTCCCCCAGTTTTTCTAGGGGTTTTTGYATTCAGCACACTCCAGCGGATGTGCCATTCTTGCTTTCCCAAGCCCTTCCAAAGAAACCAYGAGTTAGTTTGAGCTGGCCCTTGCTCCAGATTTCATGCACTATGAGSAGTGGTCCATCTTATATCACTTAATCCCTAAGAGATTTTTTAGTTTATTCAAGGATTTTCTTGTCTGTTTGGAATGCTGTTTTTTTCTGTTGCTTTTTCTGTTGAGGATTTGGGTTTTCGGGTTCTTAAATTATTTTTTTAGGAAGAAAGAAAATCAAGTGATTTTTGCAACAAAACTGCCTGTCTAGAAAACATAACATATTTCAAAATTGGGTGCAAGAGAAATTATCATAATTTAGATGAAACTTGAAGCCTTGACATTTCATAAGTGCATGATTTCCTTATGGAAAAATTGACATTCTCGCTGGAAGATGTGAAAATAATAAAAACCTTTCAGACAGGGAGTTGAYTTACCATTGTGTCAGAATTATTTCACAACATGGAAATCTCACTGTGGATGTGCTTGCTTATTGTGATAATCATATTTTAAACCATAAATTCATATTTATTCCAGACATGACATCAGCAAGTTCTGTCAAAATCTGTAATGCTCAGAAATGAAATAAATGATTGTGTAAAGTCATCAAAAACCTCTATAACAATACAATAAAAATATAGCTCTTCAATAAGAAGTTTGTTGTGTTTGTTAGTTTGGTTTTTTTTCTGGCATCATCTGAGTTATTTTAAAATGCCACTGGCTTTCAGAATTTAGTGACACAAAAAGCTCACAAAGGAAACATTCAGGTGTTTCTTTCTTATTTTAAGATATAAACAAATCTCTGTGTAGACAGAATTTTTGTAGAGACACCATAAAATAAGAAACAACTAGATTAATCTTAGAGTTTTCTTACTTTTTACTGGTATACTTATGTATACTCTAAAAATAATAAAAARAAACAACCTGGTGAACTGAAACAATTTTAGCTACTTTGTTCTTTGCTTCCTGGCGTAAAGCTCCAATAATGATAATTATTCAGAATGTAATATACTTTAATAGATATAATTTATTGGGCATTTTTAAAGATCACTAGTGCATAACTATACATTTCCCTTTTTTATTTTTGTGGTTCATTGCTCTCTGTTTGTACTTGGATGTCTGATTCATATTCTGCAATAAAATTGTATTCTGTAGCAATCTCCTAGTTGGACTATAAAGGCTGGAAAACTTACTGCTTCTCAAACACTTTTATGACACGTACTCACACCTCTTGTTAGCCACTCTTGTGCTCCAGCACCCTGTGGCTCCTCCAGTTAGAACTATTAGCACTAAAGTCTACCTTAGTTTCCTGTCTCTTTTACTTGAATGACAATTCCCTTTCTCACTCCAAATGGAGTGCATGCTGACGTAAAAATGATGTGTGAGAGAAAARTTGTCGGATGACTTTTTCCTTTTCAGGAACAATAGCTTCATCAAAATTTAAACACTCAGTGGCATACAGAGTGGTAGGTATGCTGCAAGGTTATTGCAGAAGAGAAATTGGGGTTGGAGAAAGATTCTCTGGTTCTACATTCCACATTGTTACATGTTTTGAAGAAATATATCATTGCTGATTGTTCAGGGKTTTTTTTTACATTATATCTGAACATCACTCATAGACCATGAATATTTTTAGAGATATGTGTTTCTATAGGCAAGGTATAATAGGCTTTATATGCTTAGGACTTCTTTTTCTTTTGCAAYAGAAAGAGTAATCATTCAGTTATGACAATTTTGCATTTGGTCAAGARCATGATTTAGTATTTTTAAGTGTCCCAGGAGCATGTTGCAGCTAGATCTGTAGTATATATGTGGTAATACATATTTCTCTCCTGATACAAACTTTTGAAAAATAATAGTTCATCTTCAACCTTGATATTGTGAGTATAAGGTTTGACTTTGGTGGAGTCAGAATTTCATTCCCAGAGGTAAAATATTGAAGAACTTTCTCAATGTCGCCTCAAAATGCTTTTTCAGAACCATATTTAGGCAGAAATATTTTAGTTATGCAAATGATACTTCATTTCAAAACATTAAAGAAAATGTCCTAGGTCATCTCCTTGCACTTTCACAGGGGAAAAAACTGCTTTCAGGCATGATATCTGTGTTCTGCTTGTTATAGTCTAATAGAGCAGAAGTTTTGCACAGGAAAATAAGGCACAGGTGGTTACAGGATTATTTTTGCATGCTTCTTGAGGCATAAAATATTCCCTGGTTTCATAGTATACATTTCCTTTGATATTACTTGTGGATATTTATGAAGAGCAGAAACAGAAACATATTCAGAAACTCTGAAATAAATACAGAATGGTATTTCTTGGTACAACTGTCTTCATTGTTGAGCTAAAAAATGTAAGCAGCAACATTTTGAAAAGTATTAAGCTCTTAGAAAGTACTAAACTCCCAAGACAGGGTGTTCAGTCTGCAATAGATTTTGTTTCCACCTCAAGTCCTCTGTGCAGTTTTGGTCAGCACATCATAAAAGAAACATTAAGCTACTAGAGAGCATCCAAAGGACGGCCACGAGGATGGTGAGAGACCTTGAGGGGAAGCCCTGTGAGGAGTGGCTGAGCTCAGTTGTTCTGTTCAGCCTGGTGGAGACTGAGGGGGGACCTCACTGCAGCCTTCAGCATCTTCACAAGGGGAAGAGGAGGGGCAGGCACTGATCTCTTCTCTCTGGTGACAAATGACAGCACCAGAGTGAATGGCCTGAAGCTGTGCCGGGTGAGGTTTAGCATGGATATGAGAAAAAGGTTTTTACCCTGACTGATGGTTAGGGACTGGAACAGGCAGTGGTCACAGCACCAAGKGTGACAGAGTTCAAGAAGCATTTGGACAGTGCTCTCAGGCACAYGGTGTGATTCTTAGATTTTTGGGTTATTCTGTGCTGGGCCAGGAGTTGGACTTTGATAATCCTTGTGATTCCCTTCCAAATCAGGATATTCTGTGAAAATCATATGTTTTCCCTCAAAGTGATACTGCAGCAACACTTTGAGTGTCTTACATCAGCTAGGTTCACCTACATTAACATTTTAGCTGGTAGAGCTGTGCTAAGGCTGTTTGAAAGCTGTGCTTTTTGAAATGTTTTGGTTCTAAGAGTAGAGCAGTTTGGAAGACCATGAGGTCTATTTCTTTCAAATTAATTGATTCTGGATGATGCTTTCTAGGAACACATTGAATGCCATCCAACAGCTACTGGGAAATCAAGCCACAGCCACTGATAACTTAAATCTAATATACATATTTGAATAGAGACTCATATACATATATATACATTCCCTTTACTAGTATGTCTGTTTTACAAGTCTTATTCTGGCTTCTGAGTCTTCTGTGGTATGTGGAGGGACAATAAATCAGATATGATGAGTGTAAAGTATTGAAAAYAACTGTGTGATGCCTACCTAAGTACATACATTTCTTCCTATGGAATGATGGCTTTTTCCTTCTTGCCTCTTCATATTACCAGAATCTGATACACTGTTTATGATAATAGTGAGGTACAGAAAACTTAATAAAAAAAAAAAAAAGGGAAAAAAACCCATCATAATTATGACTTAAAATTGTCAGTAGGATTTTATGTAATATCATTTGCTTCCACAAAAAATTGCAGAAATAACTTTATTCTTTCTTTTATGTGTCAGATTCCCAGATGACTACTTCACGGGCTGGTTTTGTTTTGTTTGTTTGATTTTGTTGGTTTTTTTTTTAAATACTAATTCATAATATTTTTGCTATATGTGTATACTTTGAGATGAAAAAAATTAAATCCTAACTCCCAAAACCAACACAGACTTTTTTCATGCAAATAGAGCTTAGAAATAAGTTTGCYAAACTAAGGTTATGTGTTTCCATGTGGTGCTCAACCTCTTAACAGTCAGGTACTGTAGGGTCATAAGAAGTGGATGTTTTTTTCCTGTGTGGAGCTGTAATATAGTCTGAAAACTAATGAAGCAAGAAAACTTTTTCAAACCTTTATGAACTGTTTCACACCCTGGAGTGGTGGTGTGTCTGTATAGACTCTRTAACTGCAAACATTATGTGTTGTAAAACTAGTTAGTTGATATACACCATGAAATGTGGGGGGGAAAAAGTTTTGAATGTAAGGAAAAATGTGACCTGTCCATGATCAGAAATATTGCAGGTTTTTATGTATTAACAGCATTTTAGAAAGGGGAAAGAGGACTCTAAAAACAGCTACATTTCTACATACAAATTAGCTCGATGCCTCTCATTGAATTAGTTCCTTGTTATTTTTCCAGCATATTTACCTAACTAGCTGTACTTAYGTTATAAGATTATCTGGTTCTCACCATTTTTCCTTTAGCACAGYATTTTTTGATGTCGTAGTCCTTCTCTGAAAATTATCAAAGGACTTACTTGGATTGGAAATATCACTCAGCTTACTCCACAAATATCAAGATCTTCATGTGCTGGGATGAGTGACGGAAAATGTGTGATCAGTGCCTGAGTGTAGGAAATGACAAATGTTATCAAAATCAGKGGATTTTTTAATGACAATTGAATGTTACTAAGTACTTCTCAAACTGGTTCTGCCTGTCTCTGAGGACTAGTTATTTGCTAGCTCTCCTTGTAGATGAAGAATTGCGTATTATGAGGTCAATAACGGCACATAATTGGTGTCGATCATCTGGCAGGAGTGACCATCACTGTAGGGTTAATTAACATAACCTGTCTTCCATGTTGACAAGTTCTCAAGGTTTACCCTTTTTATTAATGTATCCTATACCATTTGAATATCCCTTGGTCATTATATGCAGATATTGGCAAGGCTGGTTTTCCTCCTGATTTTTAAGGTTTGGGTTTTCTGGAGATTTTTTTGTTGATTTGTTCTTTGGGGTTTTTTTGAGGGTAGTGGAGTTTGTTTGGGGTTTGTGGTTGGTTTTCTTGTCTGTTTTAACCTTTAAAGTATTGTTAATAAGAGATGTAATAGTTTATCACAATTTTTAATAAATATTAATTAATTGTTCAAAAATTTTTAGTTGGGGCATTGTTATATATATTTTTAATAGAAAATTTATACTAAATCAACATTCTTGTGTTTGTTTTTTAGAAGTGAATTTAAAGAAAAAACAATTTTGGAATTTCCAAATTTTATTTTGCCATAAGTGACATTTTCCTGTGAAAAATRTGGTTTATTCATAACTGTAATTTTAATTGGGAAAATTATATTAACAATTTCTGTGATATTCTTTTCTAAATGCAATGGTAGTTCAAGAGATTCACTTCTCACTCATAACTTGTTATTCACAGGTGATTACTTCTTTTAATGTTTTCATGGAAAAATATAAATATACAAGTATTTTAAGCAACAGAAAACACACTACTAAGCATTTCAAACTGAATATATTATAACTGTTAGTTCACCTAAATAAAATGGCCTACTTATCATCCTCTGTMCCCCTCACCTGGCTTCTCTTGGGACCCTAGGCAGGGAGAGGGCCTATTTTGAAGTTTACAGGAGAATTTTTGAAARCTCCTATTTTGGGATAAATCGCCTTCTGCTGAAGCCTTTCTTTTCCATTGAAACGCATCTGAAAAGGAAAATGCCTAAGGTTTATTGGTTTTTTCTAAGCTCTTGATCCAGTATGACAAGATAAAATTCAAGGAGTATCAGAGATACTGAAATGACAGGTGGCTTAGAAAGTTCGAGGCACTTCAGAAAGCAGCAGAGGCTGCAAAAGCTTCAGTGTTTTCAGTTATTTTACAGAGGAGAAGCAGCTGCAACTAGAGAAGGCTACAAAATGCTATTTTGTTCACAGGCATGATATGGAGTAAAAGGGCAGAGTTTAAGAATAGGAAAATATTTTAGCACAAGAAAATCTGCTAAATTTTGCCTGGAACAAGCTCCTTGGAGAACAAGTCACTCCTCTGGGATGAGACTGGTCCCCTCAGTGAGAGTCATAGAATGGCCAGCATTGGAAAGGACATTGAAGTTCATCTAGCTCCATTCCCTCATGATGAGCAGGGGTGCCAAAAACTAGCTCAGGATGCCCAGTCCCCATCCAATCTGAATTTTAGTKTTTCCAGGGATGGAGCATCAACATACTCTCCGGGCAGTTTGTTCCAATGCCACCCCACCCTCACGGTAAAGACTTTATTCCTGTGTATAATCTAAACCTACTCTCTTCAAGGTTCTCACTTGTCCTGTCACTCTCTGCACATGTACAGAGTTGCTCTCTGGAAGGCCACAAGGAGATCTCCCCACAACCTTCTCTTCTTGAGGCTGAACARCCCAAACTTATCTCAGCCTGTCTTTGTAGAAGAGGTGCTCCAGCYTTTTGGTCATTTCTATGGCCTACTTGAACTTGTTCAAACCTGTCTTTCTTGTGCTGAGGACAGCACAGAAAACGATGTCCAGAGCTGGACGTGGTGATTCTTCAGGTGGTGGATAGTGCTAGGGCTGAGCAGAATCACCTCCCTCGTTCTGCTGGCCACTCTGTTTTTGATGCAGCCCAGGGSGTGCTTCCCGATGAGATCATTCTGAAGAAATGGGCTCTTGCTATCTTCAACTTTGTCTTTCTATTATTGGCACTTTTTCTCCCATTGTAAGAAGACCAAAAAACTGTTCCAGAATGTGCCCATGTTTTGTTGCTGATTTTCGTGTATAGTGCAAATCCCTTCCTTTGTTAAGTAGGTGTACATAAATGCTGCTTTCAGAAACAACTGGCAATGTATTTGGTTTCTCCTTTCAGTCACTATAAAGCATAGTATATAGATAGAGCAATAGCAAGTGAGAAAAGAAGCTTAAGGGKTTTTTATGTCCTTAATAAGAGTATCTATTAAAAAATTCTGTTCTGAAATAGATTGCTCAGAAGATATTTTATATAATAGTGGTGTTCTGTTAATCTATGGCTCACTGATGCCTGCCAACTGCCAAATAACTCCTGATATCCTGTAAGTTGATAAATAATTTACTTGCTGTTAATAGMTCTAAAATCTGATGTTCCTGTTGTAGAACTGTATTGTGCCAAGTCCTCCAGACTTGGTAATGAAAAAGCCAAAAATGTCATGTTGAGTTACAGTCCTATATGTTTACTCAGAGTGTCCTTGGACTATCTGTCATAAGCACTTGACTCCCAGTGAATACTGTAAACCTGATTTAAATAGTTATTTAATATATACACTTTTCTTTTAAATAACATTTTACCCCAAATAATTCCTAATGTTTTCTACTCATACTGCTGCAAAACCTATTTCAAACTCCATGCTTATTATAATAATATGGAAAAATAAACAGGAAAGAGACACTTGGGTCCCTTCTGACTCAAGATAGTCTATGATTTATGTGACTGAGGAAGAAAGCACCTGGCTTGAACCTTGGACTACATTTCCCCTTGCAACTGCCACCATTTACGTAGCTGGAGATGCACTGTTAGCACAAAGACCCAACATCCAATAGTACCTCATTTTCATTCTTCCACCCTCTGTTCCCACAGTGTATTTATTTTGGGGCTGAAATGCTATGTGTTCTAAATTAGTTTAGTCAAGTAACGAGTCAGACACAGTCTTCCTTCAAAGGAAGGCAGCCTAGAACCAATTTGTCAAAAGAGCAAAATTAGGAATTGTTTAACTAGACTTTAAAAACAATGGAAGAGCTCTGCTGAAGTARGATTTCATTAAACAAAAAGAAATTTTCTGCAGCTTCTCTTCCAGCCTCCTTCTCCATTACAGAAAGGCACATTTTTTCTGGATATGTGAAACATGATTGGTATACACTAATTTGTTCAACATTAATATAACACAAATTGATTGCACAGCTTTAAACTGAAATAGTGACTGGCAGCAGGAAAGGTTTTAACAATTTCTATTACAAAATCATTAGCGCAATTTTAACACAAGCAGATAAAGATGAGCAGTAAGAAGGTAAAATATTATAATTTTTTTTCTGCATCAATATTATAGAAATACATTAAAATAAGAATTTGTAAAGAAGATCATTGACACTTAACACCTAATTAGCTTATGTTGAATTTGATTACCCARCTTCACCAGGCTCTAGAATTAGGTTACTAATATGTAATTACATACTGCTTGTGGGAATTAAAAACAAATTAATACAATTTAAACACATCTATAGTTTACTGTTAGCAAAGTCAGGAGCTGCACAACAAACATTAACAAATATGGTGTAATGAACTGAACAAATTATTATCTTTTAGCTCAGGTTAACTGTTTAAATCATAGATCTTTGCTTTTTTTTCTTAAGCCACATTCCAATTCACTTTTTTAGTCCTTCTATAACCCAAATAGACTTTATTTTCAAAATTGCTTTTATCTGTCATACCATGTAAAATGTGCCTTAGAAGTCTAAACAAAACAATACCAACTCCCTCCCTTTCTCCCGTTATTATCCCCAGAAAAGTCAAATATATTTGTTAAACTAGAGCTTCTGTCCCTGAATTCCTACAAATCTGGAGTCTAATGAAAATTCCTCCCTCAAAATAATTTCCTTAATGTACAAACTACACTTCAGTTAGCTTCAAAGGATCAGTCTTAAAAAAACGAGGGGGTGTTTTCAATTACTGAATACTACATAAATATATTCCAGAAATAAGTAACTCGTACAAATCTACAGCACAATAAATAGTAGACCAATTYTCATTTTCTCTTCTCTTAATGTCTCTTGAGATTTCTGGTTTTACATTTATATTTGCTCTACAAAGAATATTCAAATTAAAAATCAATCACAGTATTTGCAATTCTGAAGTGTATAATTAAATTATAAATGAAAGCAAATTTGAGGGGAAAAAAGGATACAAGCAAACAATTATGGTCATCTCAGTCAGAATACCTTTTCTATATTCTTATATTAGAGAGTTTGGACAATGATAACATCTTTGAAATCATCATGGTGAAGCTCTCCATCACRAATCCAAGGACAAAGTGTATTCTTTGCAGAATTAGAAGTCAATTCTCCTTGAATATGTCATCAGTAAGTCAAGAGTTTTCATTTTAAGTGTACTYTATTTTGTAGGGTTTTATAGAAACTTCTTATATACTATTTAAATAAGAATGCATTTTAAAACAAAGAAAAATCTTAAGCTCCTGATGATCTTATCTTAAAACAAATAAATTGGTAGAAAATAGAGATCTCAATTTCAGATAAATGCAACTATTTCTGTCTATTCCCAAGCATCATCCCTAGAATCTGAAATTTAAACAGTGAAAACCCTGTGAGATGTTGAGTTGCGACCTTTTAAACAACAAAAGGATTTAAGCATCCATTTAGCTAAYGACAAAACCATTTTCATGACATTTCCTTTGTACTATCTTTACAAAATACTGACACAGTAGAACTGCAGCCATATGGTGTTATGTACTTGGCTGGGGTGGAAGGATGTTTAGAAACAAAATTAAGTGTCAGTGATAGAAACACTATAGAAACTGAAAGAAGAATTTGTCACTGTCTACATCAGAATGGCTACAGTTTCCACTGCAATCAATGTTTTTGCAGGTTTTACTCATGCCCAAGTACTCATTCTCAGTCTGTTATGTAAGTCTCAAAGTGAGCTAATCCCMAAGATTCCCTCTTGAGGAATAGTAGAGAGGTTGTGCAGGCACAGCCAGACCTGGCCAGCTAAGCCACCAAATCACATTAACCTGCCCTCCAGTGATGGTGTCCTCCAGAGTCTCACTGGAGCTGCACGACTGGACTTACTTTCACTCCTCCTGTCACTGATGCAGGCTGTGATGTGTTGCTTTTGTAGCTGGTGAGACACCCTTAACAAATATGCAATAGGCATCTAATTGCTTCTGCTCCTGAGTGCAGGGAATCTCAGAACATGTTTCCAGTTTGTGTTCTAGATTAAGGTTTTGTTTTTTGGGGGGTTTTTTTTTGTTTGTTTGTTTGTTTTGTTGTTGTTGTTTTTTCAATTTTTTTTTTTTTAGTCGTCTTCTGAAGGACTTCTAATGTCACCATAGTCTAATGAGATTTGGAATTATATTATAAGGAAGTTTAAATGTTGTTACATCCCACAGAAAGAAAGTTTCTGGTCCCGGGAGTCATCTTTATTACTAGCACAATTCTTAAGAAGAATGTTTTAAAGCTTAATTGTCATCAAAGGAGTCTGTGTGTATATTCCTGTCTTTATCTGGAAAGATTTCTTCTAACTTCTTAATTATAGTAAGAAATTTGCTTAAGCTGTGCTAGAAATAACTTCTTAATTTTTAACAGCCATTTATACGACATAAACCACTCCTATACAGAAGACATAATGTACTGCMTAGTCTTCTTTCCAAATTAAACTGTTAAAAACTGTCACTCACATACCTTTTAAAAATACTTTTATTAARAAGTTCTTCATTAGTTCTTTCAAAAAACTGTTCACTAGATAGGCAGAAATTTCAACTTCTTCCTCACTGGACCTAAGGGACTTAGAAAGGAAAAACCCCTACRTATTTTATTAAAATTTTAAGCACATGCCAAGTTTATTTGTGCTGAAGTGAGAATTCCAAAGTTTGATTTTCCTAACTGTACTGTCCAGTGGAAAAAGTAAAACACAACATAACCAAACAACAGAGAAAACCCAAACTGAACTTTGGCATACTACTTGAGACACTTCTTTACTCCAAAGTCCAAAATGGGCCTGCTTTTTATGAGACAATGTAAACGTAAAGTATCAAAGCTTAAAACAGGAGGAAAAACCAGTGGGTTTTTTCCATGGATGTCTGTATTACTGTTGGCAAATTTGGCTGAACATYTGAAGTCACAAAAGAGAAAAAAGTCAAATTAACCTCTGACTCATAGTCCTACAAGACCCGTGCCTCAAACTCTATATTCAAACTATTTGTTTGACTACTAAAACATTCTTGAGGTAATCTGAAGCTATGGGGAAGGGAGTATTAAAATATTAATTACATATTTGTGAAACAAATTTAATATATGCTTAGACTAACATAATTAAAATTGTTTGAATTTATAAATAGTCATTCAGAGACCAGAAGAACCTAAGTCTGACTAGGGAAAATAAAAATATGAAACTTACACATGCTTTTCGAAGTTTTCAATGGGTATGTCAATCTTGGATACTCTGTCCTGTTTTGAGAAGCTTAAGCACATAACCTAAATAGAAATTTGGTATTTTAATAAGAGATTTTTATTATGTTCCTGTAGTACAACTGATAGTGTTTATCACTGATATTGAATTCAGACAAGAAGGTGATCAATATGAAAATTTGTGGCTTTATACTTTTGAGTTTTATTGTTGCTCTATTTGCTTCAAATAAAAAAATGTTATTCCTGTAAATCCAGTTGTAATTTATTCATTAAAAGAAACACCACTACATAATCCACTTCAGTACAAGATCTTTCATATGGCAAGATTAAAATAAGCACATTTAAATATTTTAATTTATTTCCATCTCCCTCTCCATCTCCATAGTTTAACTTGATTAACTTCAGTGACCTAGTTCCTSAATTTTTTTGGAACCAATGTGTTCAAATTCAGATCTCAGCAACCTGGTTTGACTCTTGGAGTTGGTACCTCTTCAAGCCAGACTAATGACTTCACTTTAAGATATTTGCAGGAAAKGCTGCTGGTACTTGAATCTTAGTAGAATTATATACAAAAGAATGATCTTTCCAGCTCTTAGGCTGTCAGCTGGTACTTTCAGAAGGATTTAATTCACCTCTTAGTTTAGGGTTATCAGCTCTTTTTTGTTCAGAAAGCAGCATCTCTTGATACCAAGGCCAGCATACATGGAGGAGACAATGTATCTGTTAAAAAGAAAAAGCATAAATACAACGCAGGCAAACACACCTTACCTAGAGTTTGGAAAAAAAATGTCTTTTTCCTACCTTATTTAAAACTACATTACYTTTCTATTCTCTTTACAAAAGCTGAGAGAATTTTTAACAGTGGATACATTCATTTTTGCATGGCTACTGTCCTCTCATACCTATACAAGAAGTATAGAGTAACCAAAACCAAATACACACACAATCCCCAGCAYTAAGTACTGCAAAACTCTGCATATATCTGTAACTAAATAGCTTTTTATCTGTATCTTATTTAGTTTCCACAACATCACTTTTGTCCTAAATTGCAGCAAGTCCTCATCATAATTGTTCATTTTGCTTTCTCTTTTTTCACTTTTGGTTTTCGAGAACCCCAGACATTCCAGCTACTTACTGTGCATGTACATATAAAATTGTGTTACAGAATGAAAAAGGCAGTTATCTACAATGTGGTTATTCATGTAAAGTATCTAATTTTAGGGGAAAAATTTCTTTTATCTTTAACTCATTTTACCTGCAGAAATGCATTTGARTAGTTAATGCTATGGAATAGTCCTCTATTGTAAAGATTTCCTCTGAAAAAAGGGACCATATTTTTCTGCTTCATCTGAAATGTGTTTTTAGGAAAATGAGTTTTGCAGAGGAAAAAAGATACCTTCTTTACACAGGGAAGAGATGGAGAAGGCTATTTTAAGATGGCTGACTTCAGCCTGCAAAGTGCCTAAGAGAATCTTACTGGAGACCAAGAAGTGATAATGATTCCTTTATAAATGAGTCAGCTCTGGGTTTGAAGATCGTAGAATGGTTTGAGTTGGAAGGCATCTTTGTAGTCATCTAGTCCAAACCCCAAGATAACAATAATCCTCAGAATTGGCTGAAATTTCATGATTAGTCTTTTGAAATATCCAGTCATCCATTTMTCTGAAATATCCATTAGGTCTTGGGAGAACGACGATACTAAGATTACRTGCTCTGAAGCAAGAAAAACTCTGTGTGACTTGTAACTAGTCACTTATAAAAGAGATCCTAAAGAGAACCACAGTGGACCAGTGTGAGATTTGCATATTAGAAATTTGAGCTTGCACTTTGATTAGCTTTAATTTTTAKACACTCATCACGACTCTTAAAATTAATGATTAGATATATAACAATGTGTGGTAATTGGGTGAAGTTTCTAAGGATTAGAAAGAAAAGATGCTTCCATTCCAAACCACTGGAGTGTTTCATTTTTTTGACTGTTAATAATTATATTAAGGGATGCCTTTGCTACTCTGAGCAGTGCTGGATTTAGGTATGAATAATTAAATTAATTTTTCCATGTATTCCAGGGGTTATTTCATCATGTATGTGATACTTGGCCAGCTCCAAAGGGGACTAGAGATTTCAGTAAAATTTTGTGTAAAAATTCAGTAAAACTTGTGCAATCCACAACTAAACTGGCTTAAATGGAGTGAAATATGCTTCARCTGTAAGTAAATTTGACAAATTTTCTGAAAGAGAAAGGTAAGTTTAGTAGGTTTTGATCTAGAAAAGGCTTATTGACGTGTCATCTTTGGAAACCTTATTTTAATGGCATAAAAAGCTCTAAAAAAATCTGAAATTCTGTTTCATTCCAAGTGAAAACTTCAAATGAKTGTATAAAAAGGTGTGTTTAACATTTGTATAAATTGCCTGTACCCTTATGACTCAACATTCTTTMTGACAACACAAAAAATGTGAACTACTGAAGGAGTGATGATTCAGTGCATAACCAGCTTTCAGAAGACTCTATTTCTAGACTTCTGCATGACCCAAACATATTTGCTGTGTTTTTCTGTTTGTTGGTTTTTTGTATTTTTTTCAACACAGCCTCTTCCCTTCAAGATTTAGTCCATTCTGGATTCTAAATTACTTGAAAATTTGAAAGAGTGAGATTTTCATGTTCTGTGCACTTGAAAGGTACTGAAAAATTCAAAAGAAATTTTACCTTGTGGAGGATCTGAAGGTAAATACTGCAAGAATTTGTTTAAAAATACTAATGTTGTGGTTTTCTGCATAGAACTCCATCTTCAGTATGTTAAAACTCAAATATCAGTATCCTGCTATGGAATTTTATCCCACTGTTAAGGTAGTTAAGCCTCCAYAACACACCACTGGAGTTTGTCATGAAATTTCCAGCAGTTGCAAACCTGTCAAAATTATCTGCCTGGTGACTTTTTTGTGCATAGGTGCATGGATCTCCCAAAAGAGGGTCTAATCTATTGGCTGTGTGGACCATTAACTGTATCCATACTCAGGGAACCATGAAGATGAATTTTATCCTGTGTCACAGGCTGCTTTTAAGACAGATGTAGCAATGCTCCATCCACTATGCTTGTATCATAGTGCATTATAAATGGCATAAGAAACAGTAAAAAATTAAGAGTAAAACTGATGAATCAATGAAAATAAAATTCAAGATATCTTCCAGGGTTTCTTCAAGTRTTTTTAATTTCTCATTGTATTGAATAGCTTTTTTACCATGAAAAACACAAAAAGGCTGAAAACCAGTGCACTCCCAGAAACTCTGCATAAACTACAAAATTATATGCAAATATTCTGCTTCTCCAAACAACAAGACTAACTCTGCAACATGAGTGAAATGTATTTTTCCCAGTATTCTTGTTATATTTGTAGGATGATGCAGGGAAAAGGAATTAGAGAACATCTTACTTTTACTCAAGAACAGTGTATGTGAGCACACATGGGAAGGGGGGTYTATTTCATACAGGGTCAGTTGTAGAGTGTGACAATTCAATCCTCACAGTTTAAGGGTTGTAGTGGTGCCAGATACAGGATGGAAGGATGAATGGGTGGATGAGTATAAGCTAGGGCCCAAGGACCCCAAGGAGTTCCAAAATATATCAAAGAGGGTTTGAAGTCAAGTGTGAGCAGCCCAACTCCACTCAGTCAGCTTTTTTAGCTTTTTTCAGTCTATTGAGTTGATTAATGCTCAGCATGGGATGAACTGATTAACTGAATTTGAACTTAGGCCATATTCGTTTCATCTTTGCATGGCTTTTGATACCAGCCTATTCCACCTCTTCAGGAAGCCTGCTTCTTGCATACGGACAATGCAGTTATCCAGTTTTCATTTKATGTTGATTGCTTAGGAAAATATTGATGGAAGGTGCCATCATGAGTCAGAAAGTTTTTGTTTAGGCTTCTGGTTGAATTGGAATTCTACTGCATGTTTCTCTGCTTACTTTTATAAAATGGGAACACACCCTTAATAATTTACCTTGCCTTTTTTTTCCCTGTGAGAAGCCATGGCACACTAGTAAAGAACATTTACGGCATTCTGTGGTAATTCACCTGATTATGGTTGGGGAAAATCTATAAAAGCAGGATGATGCAAACTGTCAGAATGAAGCAGTTGGAGARGAGATATGATTGGCAGCAATTGTGTTCCAAGTGGAAACAGTGCAAAAATGGACACAATATTTTCATATTTGAAGCACAATATTTATTTGCATGAATTTCCATACAATTCTAGCCCATATGTGGGGAAAAAAATAAAGGGGAGGAAATAGAGGAGTTATTCTTCAGCCCAAATATCACTGGGAAGTACAGTGATATTATAATAACATGTTATTTATAGCATTTACTGTTTGTTCTTACACTAAGCTCAAAGCCATCAACTRTATTGTGATTATTCAAGTGAGTTCATAATTTCTGGCAGATCAAGGATTATTTCATTAAACAGATTGACGGAGACACATTAACTTCACTTATRCTGMTACTTCCATTTGCTTTCAGACAGTTTAAGATTAATCAGTTACTTACATATTGCTTTTTGGGGCTCATAGTTGGTTGACTTCTCATTTTCTCAAGGTTAATGTTAGGAGGTGGAATCCCTGACGCCCAGCTGTGGCTCACCAGTTTGGCAGTACCATCTTCCAGTGCCCAGCACAGCCAGCTGASTTTGCTCTGACTAGTGTGTTTCCAGGTCTAACTACCAGTGTGCAGCCAAGTCCTTAAATACTAGTAACTAGTACTAGACTAGTAACTAGTAACTAGACTGTGTGGATGTGAAGCAGATTTTATATCTAAGCATGGGCTTAAAACTGGCCTGGAGATAGTGTTTGTGTAGCCTTAAATYTAGTGTTAAGTCCTAAATATTGTAAACTACAAACTATCATAAAGACCTCAGGAAACAGAAAAAAAGAAAGCCAATGAGAGAAAAAAAAAAATTAATATCTGTTCTGTATATACAGACAGTGCATAGAGAGACACTCCCTTAGACAGATACATCGTTGTCAGTTCTCTTCCATGAGAAACCCTGCCCATTGTTATCACAGAATCATAGGATCACAGGATGGCTTGGACTGGACAGGACTTTAAAGACCACCTAATTCCAGCCCCACCCTGCTACACACAGGGGCAGCTTTCACTACCCCAGTGTCCTCAGAGCTCTGCCCAACCTGGCCTTGAACATTTTCACARCGATGGGGCATCCACAGCTTCTCTGGACAGTCTGTTTCAGCGCCTCACAGTAAAGAATTTCTTCCTTATATCTAACATAAAGCTGCACTTTTTCAGCTTAAAGTCATGGCCCCTATCCCCTTTTGGTAGAAATTTCTACACAGATAAAACACCATAGCTTGCAAAGATGAATAGCTTAAACACATCTGTTATTGGCACATGCAGTGTTTAATCAGAGCTGTAAAAGATATAAAGGAATTTTCCTTGGTCTTGAGAAGGGACAGTTACAGAGATGCCAGATGCTTTGTGGCCATTGCAAATCCCACCTCCAGAATCTGTTTCTGCCTTTTAACAGAACAGAGCTGACACTGAAACACGTGTCCGTGGCACAACAGTCTCTACAGAGCTGCACTAAAATCCTTTGTGTCACCACAATGACAAAACACAATAAAGTAATAATGATACTGATTCGAGAGCATCACAAGCACAAAGTCATGAAAAGAAACGCTTTTGGTATTTTTTGCCTCCTGTGCTGCGGCTCCAGGCCTACAAAGGTTTATGTACATAAAGAGCAAAGCACAGCAGGASTACTCATGAGTCTCCAGTAAAATACAGGCTAAGTCTT
The DNA here is from genome assembly GCA_003546035.1 of Mixornis gularis. Lineage (NCBI taxonomy): Eukaryota > Metazoa > Chordata > Aves > Passeriformes > Timaliidae > Mixornis > Mixornis gularis. Next base: position 1,124,930 of record QVAJ01000203.1, read on the forward strand.
TGTAGGCCAGAGACTTTCAGTTCAGGCTCTCTGCACATTAATTTCTCTAATACATATATAGTGTATATTATATATATATATATATGTATGTATATATATAAAACAGCTATGTAAAGGAATAATTTGCAATGTGATTTTTATTTTATTTTTACAACACAYATTATTCTTGTGTTTGGCAAAGGTGTATCAGAGCTCTGGCTCATCATTTATTTTAAATTGGATTTAGTGTCATTCAGTCCAATGCAATGAAAAAGCTTCAGATGTGAAATCCCTTGTGAAGGCCTCAGTATTAGAATTGGAAATGCTGTGTCTGCCTCAAAGTCCCTAATGCAAATGTCTGAAATTTAGTACATTTTCTTTCTATACTGAATGTTTCAAGTTTTCCCTGGAAGGAAGAATACAAGGTGATGGGAATGACTGCTTCTCTGTCATCTCTTTTTGTATTTGCCTTCAGGCACCGCTATTTTTCTATGCAGTCACATGCAATAGAGCATGTTGGGTGTTCATTGTTTAGGACAGGTGTGGATCAGGCTATATGAGGGTTTACAGTGAAGGATTACCTGTGTCTTCTACCCTGAGAATTCTGGCTGTATCAAATGATGTGATCAGAATGCACATGGTTTCCCAGAGGTATGCTACAAACATGATCCTTCAAAATAGTGCAACAGCTTAGCATAAACATCTCTCACCTGTTGCAATGCTTCCTAGGAGAACAGGGATATATGCCCAACGTTCAGCTCAGCATAGAAAATTAATTTTCAATTCTTCTTCCAATGAAGCTGTTAAAAGTAAAACTGRTAACTATCCAGATACTCTTTCTCATACCTTCCTGAGACCCATGGGCTTGGCTCTCAAGACCTTTGACATTGAATATGTCAGCTTTGCCTCAGTGCCTTCCCCTCCCTATTCCTGTAAGAACTTAAGACATTAACTGGATTCTGGCTTTGAGTTCCTGATTGCGAGGAGAGACAAACATTGGTGTTCCCAGATGCCCTTCCCAGCCCAAATGAGCTTTCCTTCACAGTGGACTGTGCAAATGTTCAACAGATAATGTTTCACCTCCTTTCCTACCTGCTCTGGTGAGGACTGGCAGAAGAAGTGACATGTCACAAGTGTTTCCACGGACACCCAATTTAGCAGTCACTGAGATGAATAGGGTTGGTCATACCTCCTAATGCAAATGTTTAAAGGTAGTGGAGAGCTACCATTGCATGCRTTGCCCTGGTTTGTGAGGCTGTTGCTGCAGTTATAGAAGCTAAAACCCTCKTTTTGGTAAAAGCCTTAGATTTTGGAAAAGAACCTAATGCCGTACAGATGCACAGTGACAGGATCTGCACTGGCTACAGGTTTCCCAGCACTTTCAAAGGATACAAAGATTGCTATTCAGGACTGTTTCAAATGAGGCAAGAACAGAAGTCTCCACAGACCTGAGAAAGCTAAAGCAGTGTGAAATTTTTTCATAAGTGGTAGAGCTGAAACCTTCAGCAGCAGAGCGCTGAGACTGAAGTGAGGTGTCTGGAACTCAGATCAAGGATGTGACCTCCTTAGATGGATGTAAATCTTTCTGCATCCTAGACAACATTTCAACAGCCATGGACTACTTTGGATTTTCWCTACACCCACCTTAGACGAAACATCATTTTTGTAGGTTGGGATCAGATTGTAATTGTTCTTTGGATGAGGAACTCCAGTCATTCCCATTTCAAATAAAGAAAGTTCTAAAGACAGACCCACAGACAGATCCACAAAAAAATGTATGACAAAAAAATCTCAGCAATATATTAGTCTAATTATTGGTGCAAATTAAGAACTCTGATAAAGGAAAAGTGAAAATAACTAATACAAAAAAAAGCTGAAAAAATACACGAGTGAGTAAACAACAACCAGAGATTTTCTTCATTAATTTCAGTGAGGGAAAGTAAGACTCAAATCTTTTGGGTCTCTCAAATGTCATCAGAGTTTTCAGCAGCCATGTGCTGAGTTGGAATTAGCATATAAAAGTGACCAAATACATCTGTTCCAAATCTCTAAAGCTAGAGTCTCTTGGTTGCAACACAGATATACTTATTTCAGAGGAAAAATTAATCTTAAAAGGATTGAACTGGTTCTGCTCCCTACCAGGATGGCCACAGCTYTTTACAATGGCTAAGATTTCTATAGCAAGTAGCTTTTTTTTGTGTTCCTACTTTGTGAGTGTAAAACTTGGAGTAATCTCTAGAAGGCTGTCTGCAGAGAAATTGCTTTCACAAAATAAAAGGACGAATCTTTATGCAGAATTTAAAAAAAAAAAAAGAGTTATAGATTTCCTTCCATGTATGTCATTAATGAGATGTATGTCTCATTAATGAGACTGTCTTCTACAGTATTGCTTTCAAATCTGATGTGCATTCTGAAATGCTAAACTTTAAATAAAATCATTAATAATGTGATCTTCCATCTATGCCATGTATTTTTATTTCTTTGGATTGTTTTCAGAAATGTCAAAGTCTTCTCTGCTAATACAAATTATCATGAATCATTAAAAACATGTGATTCARTATAAYTTTGTTTTCCAATTAGAACTGGAAGGCCTTCTTTGAAATCTAACTGAATGAACAAGTGAAGCAATGAACTAAGTACAGCAGTTGAAGGCTGTGGCATTTCTTCATTGTATTTCAAAGTCCTGTTTCAAGATTTTCTCTTCTGAAAATAAATAGTCTGCATCTCTTGAATTTCACATTTGTGTGACATTGTATAGACACATCTCACCTGCAGCAAGAAAATCAATGCAAAAATACAGCTTAAGATCATCAGTTCTTTCCAACTGTCACACATTATTAACACATTATATCTGTATGTACCTAATATATACACCTATGGTATCTTTTTTTTATATATATATATATATATATATGAGTTAGGTAATATCTGTAAGATACTATTAGATAGAGAGATAGATAGAGAGATAGATAGATAGATAGATAGATAGATAGATAGATAGATAGATAGATAGATAGATAGACAGATATAGATATCTATTATCTAAAATATATTAACTTCTTTGAAGTTTATATATATTGGCTATGAGCCCTAAGGGTTCTCCTGTAATGAAACTTGTGATCGTGCTATGTTTATAGCAATGTTTTCATTATAAATTTCATGTAAACTCTTCAGTCTCTGAACTCAGTTGAGAGGCTCAGAGAGGGGATATTGGAYGGTCACATACTTTTTGCAAGTGAAAGAGAAAAAATAAGGCTTTTACTTCTGTTAGCTAGGAGCTACATTTTTAAAATATGGGGGGTTTATTTTTAAGGTCAGATTGTGAGTTTGTATGAGTAAAAAGTGCCCAAAATCTAGGCACACAAGCAATGTCTAATGCTACATATAAAAGAAAAATAATTATCTGTGCTTGTCAAGCCCAGTGTCAGGCTGTTGTGGTAAACATTTCTCACAAATGCCTTTTCTTTTCTTTTCTAGACAAAAAATTGTGCAGACTTAGAAAGGCACACTGGGTTTCTGTTATCATTTACGTACTTTAAAACTTTGTAAAAAAGGAATCCAGAGAATAGTAGACCTGCTCCACATCACTGTAAATTGTTTGTTCTGAGGATGCACCAAACCTTGAAAACTGAGCGTACGTGTTGAACCTGCAGAACACATTGGTGACYGATGCACATTGTCTGAATGTTTATAATTGGTATATATTTAGGGAGGAAAAAGTGTCATTTGCACCGTTTTTTGTTTAATGATATGACATCTTCATCTCAAAATTTTCCCTAGCAAACCTGAATGACTTAAAAATGTGCTGGTCAGAGAGGCTGATGACAGAGTCAGAACATGATGTTAGGGTTGTTCTGATATTTTTATATGAACCAAATGTTCTTGAGAAATTACACTTACTTATTTCAATGTGTAAAATCTTATGAAGATATTCCTGAAATTCTATCAGACAAAATGTTTTTTATGAGAATGGGTAAATTTCTCCATCCATTCTCCATTTTCCTCACCTTTCGATGAAGGGAAAACCTTTGCACTTGAGAACTGTCACCTGATAAAAACTTATGGCGAATTTTCTTATACAGGGAAAAAGTCTAACTGYCTTGGTTGATGTGTGAGACTCTAAGACTCAGGGACCAGAAATGAAGTTTAAGTTTCTCTGTGAATGAATTCTAATTTATTATGTAATTTTTCTTGATATTGCTTATACTTGAGGATGTTGTGCGTRTTATCAACAGAGAGTTATATATTCCCAGCCATAGCTGACAACTCTAAGGTAATAAACCCTGGAGTCCTGATGGAATAGAGAATTAAACACTGATTTGAATTTACAAAACATTCTTTTAGACATACTGATAGCTGAATTTAGCACAAGGATTGCTCTCACAGAGAGTGGGTATACCTCAGCTCGTTTACTGACAACTTGTGGTTAATACAGAGGTCACCACTGGGTAGGTACAGAAGACTGCACTTTCTCTATCATCAGGTTATATTCCAAAGGCATGCTTGTAAGAAAAAAAAAATCAGATTTGTTGAATCCCATTTGTTACAATTTACAGTAAAATTATCTTTTAAAGGCCAACTAATCCATGAAGATACAGTTTAGCCATTTAAATTTTAACCTATTTAATAAATGAGGACTCAGAAATCATCACCTTTGCTTATCATGGGAGTGTTTTTATGTCCCTGCCACAAACTTGTCCTAGTATTACAGGTAGATAAAAGAATGTTTTGCATCAAATGAACATTTCTTCTTTCTCTGATTTTGTATTTGTAACACTGATATAATACATGCAAATATCCATGAAATAATTTCAGTAAAAGACATACAGCATTTTCTTTTGGAAAGGAGTGTCCTATTTTGTTTAGCGTTACTGTAAATAATGTATGGGAAACACTTGGGAGCTCCAGATCAAAATACCTTTCTGTTGATAATTTGATTTACTAGATAAGACAAAAAGCTTTTCCCCTTGAAGCTGTTGGATTGAACGAGTTCAAGGTGAGGGCTAGCTTAGGAATGGTTCCAAAGAAATGAGCGGTTTTATTTCTTGTGTAACTTCCACACCATCAAGTTCAACACATCCCTGGTAGAAATRTTCGTATTCTTGGCAAAGTGATGAGAAATGACAGGAGCTTGATTACACGCTATTCTTTTCCAACTACAACAAACTTTTTGAACTCAAGAAAGACAACTTTATCAATAACTTACCTGCTAATTTACTTTAGAAGCTACACTTTCTGAAGTCAGTTCACAACTGGGGTGCATTTTCTGGCGTTGATAATTTCATATTCTGTATTTTCAGGCTCCGACTCACACACACACACACAAAAAAAAGATGCTCAAGTAAATCCACCAGCTACATAGCYCCATGAAGGCTGCAGTTTTATTCCATTTAGGACACTATTTAAGTAGAAGTAACACACAGAACTGTTTTCTAATGAACACTGTAAATGTCATATAATTCGATCTTTTATTAGAAGTAAATATTCTATTGCTATTTCTCCTCCTTCTATTCATGCTACAATGATTTTTACTTACAGGTCTTTTGCTARTTACCTATCTAAGAGGAAGGGAGTTTCTTTATATGTAGGATCCATTTCTTGTACTGAAAAAGGTAAGATTTAATCTCTTTTTTTTTTTTCCCCTGTGTGTGCACATTGGATTTAATGGCTTTTCAGTTCCCTTTAGTTCTTATGCTCATCTTCCTTGGAAGCTGCAGGCAGAACTGATAGCATGCCATCATTCCCTCAGCACYGGGCCTTATGTTCTAAGTCCTATAGAACAAAGTACAAATCCTTTGGCTCTGCTTTCATTCCTCATTTATACAACACTGCCATAATCAATGAGTGGTGTGATCTRAAGAGAAATATTAGCAGCTCTCTAGTGTGCCAGACACAGGTAAGTGTTGATTGAATGTCGAAATCTTCTGAAGGAATTTCTGTGGTCATTTTCTCTGTCTTGCAGAATAGGTGCTGCCTTACAGCCATAGACTCRTTCCTGCTCTGATTTCTGATAATTTTAATGCACTACACTTTTCAGCTTTCTATTCTCATCCCTCTGTGCTTGAACTCAGAAAAAAGACCATTAAACATGAGTATTTCAGGCTTAGCATAAATTTCTCATTTGAAATAAGAAGCTATAGGTTAGGAATTCCCTGCACWCTGCTTAGCTGTAATTTCAGGGCATGATTAATTTCTCGGTGCAAATCACCAGGCAGACACCCTCAGGGRTTCCTTGCTTCTGCTTAAAGCAGAAGATTGAAACAGAGGAGCGCTCATTCATAGAAGGGATTGTAATTTTGCTGTTGACATGTATCTGCAAATTTTCCCTATATTAGGAGCTACCTCTTAGATGTATACACCGTTTTCTGATAAGATCCTTTCAGATGCTGAAGTCTAAGTTTCAGGATCTCTAGGAAAACGCCATATGCAGTGAGAAACCCAGTTTGCAATAGASACAAATGCATCAAAATGCAATGATGTTTCTCAAAACTGCATTGCCAGGGCTCTKCCTTACCCTCTCTCGCGTTGCTGATAACCTCTCAGCAGCAGCCCCACGACCTGAGGAGAGTGAAACATTTGCAGCCAGCAACATCAGACAATAACCTTGGCTGTGACAGACATCACCGCTGCCGCTCCGCAAGGCAGGGGCGACCCACCAGCTCAGCGCACCCAGGCCCTGCAGACAGCGACAGGGGGCGGCCACTCAGTTCCTCAGCCGAGTGTTCTGCCSTTGGGGAATTTCCCTCCCTCTCTGCCTCTCCTGCCAGGGTGCGACCCTCCCTGTTCCCCCCGTTCTCGCAGCCCCGCCGGCCCCGCGCCAACGCCAGGGGGCGCCTCGCGACCGCGCTTGGAGCGGAGCCGCGGGGTGGGACCGGGAGAGGGACCGGGAAAGGGACTAGGAGAGGGACCGGGAGARGGACCTGGAGTGGGACCGGGAAAGGGACTAGGAGAGGGACCGGGAGAGGGACCTGGGGTGGGACCTGGAGTGCGACCCGGAAAGGGAGTGAGACCGGGAAAGGGACTGGGAGTGGGGCTGAGAGCGAGCCCTGGGACGGTAGCGGGCTTGGGAATGGGTTCGGTTCGGGAGCGGGTCGGGGAGCAAGTCCCAGTTGTGAAGYGGGTCAGGGAGCGGGTCCGGCAACGGGCCGGGAAGCCCCGGGGAAGAAATATTTTAATAACGGGGGAGCCGCCGCCGAACTTTAGGCGCCGAGGTGTGCGGGTGCGAGGGTGGAAATGGGGCCTTGCGGTGTGCGGGGCACAGCCTTACGACCCGAAGTGCCCCGAACAACATGTCCTTTCAAGTGATTATTGTTGTCAGAATTAAAGTGTGTGAATTCCAAACAGCTCCCAGTGAGTGATGCTGCGTGGTTCGGCCGGTGTGCGCTAACGTGTCGGTGGCGTGTTGGAACAGGGCCGTCTTAGCACGACGGGTTCAAGTAGAAATAATGGGGGGAGGGAGGGGAGGAGAGAGGCGGCACGGCTCTTCCCTGCCTCCGGTGACACCGGAGAGGCCGCCCCAGTGGGAACATCGCGGCTTGTCGCTGCTGCTCGCGATGTGTCGGGGTGCGGGTCCAAGACGCGGGGGTGCGTGGCCGGGGCAAGGACTGGGGTGCGGCATCGCCGGCGTTGCTGTGGCGGCACTTCGCTCCGGTCCCGGTGTCTGAATCCCTGCCGGGTGCCTGTGTGTGTGTGTGTGCGCGCGTGTGCCGGAGAAGAGGGGAGGAGGGAGGAAGTGGGGTGGTGGTGGTAGCGGCTGGCGGGAGGGGGATGATTATTGGCAATGGGCGGGAGAGAAAGAGGCGACTCCTGTTTCCTTTTCTTTCTGCCAGCGCAATCTCGGCTCATTTTCTCTAAGCAATACAAGTTCACGGACGAGCTACCTAGCCAGCCCTTCTCTCCCGTCATGGACCTCCCAGGTAAAAAGGCCGTTCTCCTCCCCGCCGGCTGTTCTTTTTGCAAAATATTATTTTAAATGATAGCAAAAATAAGGTGCGGGATTAGRGCAGTGGTAGAGATGCCGCTGGGGAAGTGTAGGGGCGATCTCCCAGGAGCGAGATCTCCGGGTGTTCTGGTGAACGAGAAAAATTGAGATGCAACTTCCGAGGGAGAAGCCGGGTTAGTCTTTGACTCGTGCGATAGGTGTGCATGCCGGGGTGGGAASCGGGGGATATCTGAGCCAGCTGCTTCCTTCGCGCGAGTTTASGGAGTCGCCGGGGTCGGCACAGTGGTGGCAGCCTGGCCTGGGGCACRGAAGGTTGGGAAGTACAAATCGGTGCCCGGGCGCGGCAGCCCCCAGGCGGGGAGAAGGGCGGCGGCGGYTTCCAGAGCCCGCCAGGGCAGCGCCGGGGCGGCAGCGCGGGGTTCGGGGAGCCCSGGCCGCCCGCGAACTCCACAGATAGCCGGGGCAACTCCATCGAGGGGAGGGAGGGCGCGTTACTTATTACAGGAATAAAATCTCCTTCCGTGGTGTCTGGGGCGTTAGGAGCCGGATACAAACCAGGTTCGCAGATGTAGTAAATAGTGGGGCTGTGGGAAGAAGTGGACCTGGGTTTTGGAGACCCCACTGGTTGTGGGGCGGGAAAGGAGCTGCCCGAGGCGCCCGCAGGATGCTCCGCCGGGGATTCGGGGATGCAATCTGCCCCGCTGCCCCCTCCTCACCCCTCGGAGTACAGGGGCTGAGGGACCCCAGGCTGTTGGGAAACCGGAGAAAGAGGGAACACCGGGAAGCCAGGTGTCTCCCAGACCTGTTGTACTCGCTGGGGCGCCGGGGGCGGGGAGGGGCAGCCCGCCTGGCGGCGCGGTGCCGGCTCCCGCCTGCCCGCTGCTGTGCTTCACCGCCGCCTTTCCCCTTGGCAGGCTGCTGCGTGCCGCCCGCCCTCTGAGAAGGCTCCTTCGCCCCGCGCAGAGGAGGAGGCGGAGGAGGAGAAGAAGGGGAGGAAGGCGCGGCCGCAGCCGCCGCTGCCCAGCCGCCGTCCCGCAGAGCGCTGGCCGCAGGGCGCCGCGGCGGCAGCAGGCGCGCAGCCCCCTCCGCCTCCCGGCGGCCGCCTGCCCGCGGCGGCGGCGAGGGGCGCCCGCATGTCGGCAGCGATCCGGAGCGGCGGCGGAGCGGCGCTGGGCATGGGGCGGCGGCGGCGGGGGGCGCTGCCGGAGCCGGCGGGCGGCTGCTCCTGCTGCCTGGCGGCGGCGCTGCCGCTGCTGCTGCTGCTGCTGCCCGCCGGGTGCCCGGTGCGGGCGCAGAACGACACGGAGCCCATCGTCCTGGAGGGGAAGTGCCTGGTGGTCTGCGACTCCAACCCGGCCCCCGACGCCAAGGGCTCGTCCTCCTCGCCGCTGGGCATCTCCGTGCGGGCGGCCAA
>QVAJ01000203.1:1135365-1200511 GCA_003546035.1 Mixornis gularis
AAAAAAAAAATCAAACCTCCAACTTGCAAAATATGTAGCATATTTTAGATGCTTTACCCAGCAATGTGCAGTTCCTAGGTGTTTTAAGGCGTTTTCTCGGTGCTCCCACAATAGGGTTTTTTAAAATATTTTTTTGTTCCGTTTTGTTTTTTTTTTTTAATTTTTTATTTATTTCTTTTTTCCCCCGAACTGTAGACTTTGGCTATTTGAGAGGAAAGGCTTGGGATTTCGGGGGTCGGAGGCGATGGCGTTTTTGATTTCTCCTGTTCGGTATTTCTTCATTAAACCAGAGTTTTAGCGCGCAAACTGAGCGTGACGGGTGTGCCCCGGGGGTGGGCACGGCGGGTGGGCACACCCGCTCGCCGGACGGCATCGCCCCCGACCCGCAGGTTCTTCTCTCCCTCCTCCCGCTCCTTTTGGGCCAAATCCTGCTCCCCGTCACAGGAGCCTGGACAAGGCGCCAGCGGGTGAGTCGAGGCCAAGTCCCCGTCATATCGGCGGGATCGGCCGGGTGCGGCCGCCCTTTCGAACGAGGCTTTGCACATCTGCATCTGCCGGAGTGCTCAACTCTTCCTCCTTTTTTTTTTTTTTTTCCTTCTTCTTCTTTCTTTTCAAGAAAACCACTGAAATGTATGAAAAAATAAGGTTATTGCCGTGAGGGAGGAACAGGCCCACCCCAGCCTCTTGAGGAGCGTGTGGGCCAAGTGGCACAGCCCTCCAGAGGGACACAGAGACATGAGCTGGCAGATGTTACTGTTGCTGAGCGTCCGCTTTCCTCCTTTGCCCCTCTCTGCAGTGCAGTTTTAGTTCTACACTCTATTAAACTCTAGGGCAGATCTGATTTCAGTAGGGTTATCTAAAAACCATACATTTTCGTTGTRAGCTAATGACTTTTGGTATTTTTGCCTACTTTTTTTCCCCTCACTCCTTCCCTCCATTTCACACTCCTCCCCCTCCTCCTTCTGCCACCTTTGCTTTATTGACAGCTCAGTGTGGACATTTGCACTTCAGCTAACAGGCTTTTGAGATCATTTTTTGCATAACTAAATTGCTTTATTAACTCTGATGCCTTTTAAATGCCTCTGTAACTTGACTTCATTCCCCTGCCATGCTTTATGTTGGTCATTGAGCTTATGTCAGATTTTTGCTGGTGCTTTTCTAAGGTGGAGTCTGATTTCTCTGATTTCTCTCTTTCTCTCTCTCTTTTTCTTCATTCTATTTGTTTACATTCCAGGTATTAGTTAATATTGGCAACCATTTTGATCTTACTTCCAGTATATTTGTAGCACCAAGAAAAGGGATATATAGTTTCAGTTTCCACGTGGTCAAGGTCTATAACAGACAAACCATCCAGGTGAGTTCTAATCTAAAGAAGATGCTGTCTTTTCTTTCCTTCTTTCCTTTCCTTTTTTTTTTTTTTCTTCAACTGCTCATTTCTAGACTCACATTTAAAAAAAAATAAATAAATCAGGAGTGGAAGAATGAGACTGTGGGTTGTTTTTAAAGGGGCCTGCATACATGACAGAAATCGCACATTGCCGATTTCCTTAGTTTAATTCAACCTAGATTCTAACCTGTACAAAAGTTTAGCCATGTGCACAGGGCAAAAAAAATCATTGAGAGTTTTGAGAAAACTCAGATTCTGTCTCTTTGCACTTTTTAGGTAAGTTTAATGCAAAACGGCTACCCAGTGATTTCAGCTTTTGCAGGAGACCAGGACGTCACCAGAGAAGCAGCCAGCAATGGGGTCTTGCTCCTCATGGAAAGAGAAGACAAAGTGCATCTCAAACTGGAAAGGGGTAACCTCATGGGAGGGTGGAAATATTCAACCTTTTCCGGCTTCTTAGTCTTTCCACTATAAAAGAAGGCCAAATAGGAGACAGATCCATGAGCCGGAGCAAGGATTCAATTGTTAATGACACCCTGAACTTGGCAGCACATGACAATATTTTCAGTCACCCCGTCAGACTGTCACAGTAGAAGAATGATAACCTTCTAAACTCCAACATTTGCTTTGAATATTGACAATTCCTTGGAACCTGCGCCTCTAATTAGTTTTAGACGACAGTGATCTTTAGGAGAAATGAAATTATCGACCTGAGCAATTTGTACCTGTGATTGTAAAGTCAATTTTGGATTTTATTGTTGGGATCATTGACTTTCTTATTCTTTTTATTATTTCCTCTCTTTCATTTTTTCCTCTTTTTCTTTCTCTTGTTGTCCCAATGAAGCAAATGACTCGGACCACAGAATTGCTTTGTCAAAGGCTCACTCCAGAGCCAGAAGAATGGAGTGTTCAGCCCAATGAGGTGTTCTTTCCATGCTTTATTTCTTTGTGTTGTATAGCCTTAAGGAAAAAAGAAAAAAAAAAAGAAAAGAAAAAAAGGAAAAAAAAAAAAAGAATGGCTTCAGTCTCAGTCCTGTATTTTTCTGGGGGAGGGGGATTCTGGACATTACTGTGTCAAGAAGTGCTTTATCCAGTGAAGCAAAATTTGCACGATTGGAACCTTATTTGTGTTGTTCGTGTTTTTCATCAACTTTTTTTTTTCCTGGTTTTTGTTTGTGTGTGCTAAAAATGTAAGCTAGATTGATCAATAAGACAAAACAAAGCACATATATACCCTGTAGCTCAAAGTAAAGCTAACCAGTGAACAATTCTGTCTGCACTTTCCAGCTGATCTTTATAGACCTATTTAGAGAGAGAGAAAGAGAGAGAAAGAGCAAGAGAGCTACATGATCCTTCAATTACAATCTRGAAACTGGTAAAGGAACTGACATTTCTGAATTGTCCTGACATTTCTAGAAGCAACAGTGGAGACTTTGAATATCTTCTCTGACCGTACCCTAAAATATATCCTTTCTTTGCATTACCATATTTTGGGTGCTTTTATCTGATATTTATTTAATATATTTGTCCACTAATATTTGAGTACACATTGTGGGAGCACAGAGAGATGGCAGAGCAAACTCGTGCTCTTCCAAATTAAACAAAACCATCTCCACTTGAGCTGTCCGTGGCAAGTATTGGAGGACCAGGCACAAGCATCTTTGACCGCCATGGGGAGAGGGGTCTCAGCAGGAGAGGGACCTCAGAGGATCAACAAATACTCCAGAAGTTGGCACAGGCACCATGAATATATTCACTGTGTCTGCTCTTCCCAACACAAGTGGTCTCACCGTTCTAGGGGTGGACTGACATTGATATTGAATATTGGGAAAATTAATATCCCAATCAACGAGAGTTAAAATATCAGGCCAATGTCAATTGTATCCTTTTGCCTCATTTGCAATAAACAGATATTGTTTCTTCAGTTTTTTAAGCTTGCTTTTTTGGTTTGGTTGTTTTTTTGGTTTCTTTTTTAAGAGTGGTGTACTAGACAATATGCTGTGGAAAACCTTGTTTGAGGAGATCCAGTAAGAATGTTTATTTTATAAAGTTTTTATCTTCATCTATTTAATTTTAAATGTTTCATTTTGCTATTAGTCCCCTAAGGGTGGATATGCATAAGAATTTATTTTTGTCAAATTTACTCCTCTGCCACAAGCAAATATAATGGAAAGGCATTTGCAGGAAAGCGGTGGTAACTACAYTGTATTTCAAAATTACGGTGGACATGTCATTTTCATTGTAAATTTATCATTCAAGGGACAAAATTAAAGTCATATATTCTTAAAAAGCCCTTATCTGTGTTGCTTATATACCTCAGATGACTAAAATATAAGCCAATTTAATATTTAATATTTTTGTGCATTTTCACCATCGATGTGGTTTGTTTACTTTGCTGTTTCACTGTGCCAGTTACTTGATGAGTTGGTTTCAGGTTGTTGTTTTTTTTTAATGGGTTACATTTTCTAGTTCCTCTTTGTGCTTTGGCATGACTGCAATGTTTCTAGTTGCAAAATATCACAGGGCTAAGTTTAAGTACATGAAATAAAACYTGAGTCAGCAGCAACTTTTTTCTATTAAAATACAATAAATACACTTGTCTTWATGGTAGACATTATAAAACTACTTTTTATGTTTACTACTCAATCGTGTCACTCAAGGAAACAGAAACTTAGGTGGGTTAAAGCTCCCGAGTTTTTAGGTTTTTAATATATTTTTAATTTAAAATAAAAATACTCAGTCAAAATAATTTAAAATAAGAATTACTCAGTTGCTTTTTTTTAAAATTATGCCTACCATAATCACATTTATTTTAGTTTATTGGCTTGATTAARGCAATGACATCTTAGTTCTGGCTCTCTCCTAAGCTAAATGAGGCCAATGACAATGTTTTCCTTGGAACTATACTTGGAAGTTTCTTAGCTGCGTAATGTGAATATCTCACTTCATGTGTTCAAGCTCAGTAGTCTTGACCATACTTCTTTTATAAATATGTTTATATGACAATCCATCTTCTGAATTCAAAGAAAGTAACTCACATAATGCCACTTTCCCTCTGCTGCTCTTGTGTCCTTCATGCTAAGCTATAGAGTTAAGACTCTTATATAAACAGCTGAAATAAATGGAAAACATGGAGTAAATTCTTATTGTACACTAATTGCAATAATGATCCTTTTTCTTCTTTTATGTTTTTTGCAATATTTTATTACCTTTTCCCTTTTAATTTTGCATCTGGGCTTGAGAACATGCAATCTACTTGCTATTGGAAATGGTAGAAATTCTGATGTATTCATAAGGTGTGGCTATCATGGTRTATTTTGTATTGGAGGGGAAAAATGTACAACCACAGCATAGTAGATTGCAGGAAACATGAAGTGAGAGCAAGTAAAGGGGCCTCCCAGTACATAAAGAATAGGCTTATAGAAAAATATTGATATAAATAAATTGATAACATTCAGAGTTGGTGTAATTAATTATTGAGGGGCACCTTGACGTTAGGAAGTGTAAAGCACAAGGTAGTGAAGCAGACCACTGGCACCATAATGACTCTGGTTCCTGTGTGAGCAAAGGCACAAGACTCCTTCCAACAACTCTCAAGATTTCTCACAGGCTGCTGTGTAACAGTCATATTGCTATGAAACTACTATCTRTTTCACTGCTTCTCTTCCAGAGATCAGTCTGTACCCGGGTGTGTTTGGTGCTCCCCGTTTTAGCACTTCTTCAGCCTACTTGCAGCAGAGTAGAAGCCGGGAGCTGTATTAGGAATGATAAATTCCCATCACATATATCGTTACCTTCCTCTGCGTTTTATATCCATAGTTTGAACACTGTCTTGCCAGAGAGCCTGTGTGCTCTCGCCTCCCCCTGAGACAGTGGGTGTGATGGATGTGCAGTGTATCTCATTATTGGTCAGCATCTTGCAAGCTGGATCCGTGGGAGGAGGAGAGAGACAGCACATGAAACTAAGGAGTTGTTTAGAAGTTACATTGTGTTTGTCAGCTGTGACTTTTTTTAACTTTCAAAAAGAACATTTTGTTTTTATTGACCAAATTTGTTTCTTAGACAATCTGTCAAAGTAGAAGATAGGCTAAAAGGGCTTGTTTACTGGTGGATTTATTCAGAAATAGCTGAAAGTGGTTTCATGTCCTTCTAATGTGACATTGGTTTCTGGAATAGGCAGAGTCACAGGTAGCATTGTTTAAAAATAGCTCTTATGATTAATAGTCTGCTTCCATCCAGGTTAACTTTCTAGTGTTAATGAGCACTCAAAAATAATTGTCATTAATATACTTAATTTTCGTGTGTAATGACTTGTCATTAAGCAGTTATACATAACTAAAGAAATACAGTCAATTCCCCTCTTTTAATATATTGTTGAAAGGCCAAGGAATGTGAGTCACTGCATAGTTTCTAGATTTGGAAACACTCACTGTCTTGGACAGTTGTTCCAGGATCATGTATGATGAGGAGTCAGACACAATTTTTAATCATGGTAGTAAACTATGATACATTGTAAAATACTCATTTTCTTAGTAGAGTGGCTTCTTTTATTTGACATGATTTCACCTGTCAGAATGCTTAAAATAGAACTTTATGATTCCTGGCCACCTGTTAATTAAATCACATTTGGAGTTTGTAAATTCCTGAGAATTTTTGATATCCATCAYGAGTGTAATTAGACACAAACTAGGTGGCTGAGCAGATGATAGAAAAGCATTTAGATCAGCTGTTTATAAATCAAGTATCACTAAAACTCAAGGGTTCCATAGTGAAATAAATACGTTGTCATTTCAGCTAAGAGGCCAATCTTGCTTGTCTCACTCCAGTAAAAGTCCATTCCTCTTATAAATGGACTTTACCTGAGTTCCTCTTAACAGTAAATTTACATCAACTCTGAATGTTACCTAATCAATTTATTTACATAAATTTCTTTGTATAAGCCTACTCTTAATGTGCTGGGAAGCTCTTTTAATTGCTCTCCCATCATAATTGCTGTTGCAATCTACAGTGGTGCTGTTCCTCCTCTAACAAAAAAAAATGTCAAGATATTTACACCTTATAAGTATACCAAAATGTCTGCTGTTTCCAATAACAAGTGAGTGGAGCTTATGAAAAACATCAGTACCATTGAGCTTGAATTGTACGGGTTGGATTTGGTCATGATCTCCTATTGTGTTTATTTAAAAAMYAGTGACAGTAATCAGYTCAAACCCTTAGTTAACACAACTRTTCTTGGGTGTTGAGGTATTTCAAMAYGAATSATACTTCTGAWAATATAAGTAAAATTCTACAAATATATTTTGAATGCATGTTTTAAATCGATCCCCAAATTAGCCACGTTTATAGTCTTAGCCAACATAATCATGATCTATTTTTTCTTATTTGCTATTATCAATAAAATCTAAATATCACTAATTGTACTTTATGCTATTTGAGTGTCATAATCAAAAYACACTTCACATACCAAGTATATCTAAAATATCCCGTTTCTTAGCTCATTGTAGCTTAACCAATAGGTGAATCGTCTCTGCTATTCATCAGCAAAAAAAAGTTGCCTAACTTGCTGGTTCCCTGCAGATCACATACAACAGATGGCATAAATAATGACATAGCAAAACACAGAGAAGCAAATAATGAGTAGAAATTCTGCATCAAAAAAACCCACAAAAAACTGCATCAACAGAAATACAGGTCTCGTTGACAAATGCTCCAAAACTCAGAAAATGTCAAAGTTAAGTTTTTAAACTAATCTTTCTGACTGCTAGTACTTCCACTGTAATAATGGAGCATTATTTTTTCATATGGGAATATAAAAAWATATTTAAATTGTTTTCTGAAATCAGCTGTATTAAAAGACTCTTGCTCAACATATTTATATTTTCAGTGCTATAAATTCAACCAAAACCTATGTTCATCAATTAGTAAGTAACAGTTATCATGAGACATTTTAATTTCTGCTGWTATATTTAAAGTAATTGAAACTAATTCTTTGAAATGCTTTTAGYTTTCTGTGTGTGAATATACACAAAAGTGCAGACACACAGATGTATATGTACACATGCATGTAAAATACATTTTTATCAAGGAATGGATYGAGAAAGCTAGTTTTTTCATACGCAGTTTGACCTTCTTTCTCTGGAGCATTGCCTCAACAAATCAATTTTTATTTTATTTGTTGTCATTCTATACCTAAAACTGCTTATCTTTGCTTACATGTAAGACTACCCAGAGTAATAGCAAATAGCAGTATATATTTCAGTGTCTCAGGGCTGCCTCAGTTTAGGTGATATTAGGGTAAAGTGAAGCATACAGTTATTGATAAAAGAATTAATTACCTCAAGTTCTATAGAAAGCTTTTGTGATGARTAAAACTATAGTGCTCAGTGGGAATTGCCTCAAAAAGACATACAGGGGGACCACAGCTGGAGGTTCAGTTTGTCCTTCTATTGACATCAGATGGGAAACCTTTGGTACTCTTTACAACTGAAAGCAAACATGTCCCTATACTTAGTTTAGCAACAATAATCCTTATATGTTGACTTAAATTTGATTGCGTTAATTTTCCTCTAGACAGATCCATTATATTGTCACATATAAGAACTAAGAATACAGAGACTACAGTGGGTAAAGGATTAAGGGTTTTMCAACTTTTTTCACTAGAAGAAATAACTTAGCACAGAACATATGTTACATATGTCACATATGTTACTCCTAAGACTATTGTGACAGTAAAAATATGGAAGAAATTATTTGAAAAATAATATTTCAAATTCTTATTTATTGTTACTGACAGCAGAGTTTTCTCATCCCTGTTTGTAACAGTATGACTGGGACTATYTTAGGATGCAGTTTAAATGGTTATAGTTAGACCTTCTAACAGCTGACTTCTTCCTTATCTGATATCTTCTGTAGAGCTATGTGTTCCCATAAGAACTTACAATCTCTCTAGATTAAACTGTCCTTTAACCCTGACTGTCAAGTAAACCCAGTCTTACCTAATTATTTCGCTTGGGTAAGGAAAGCATCCATTATTTTGCTTCTTTGCAATGGCTCTATTATTTTCTTATACTAACTACATGAACTGTGCTAAAAATATCCAGTAGGGAAAAGAAGATTCCCACTACACTTGCCTCCCTAAGACATGTTAATATCTCTTCTCTTGCCCTCTGTTGCCCTTTCATGCATATTTGAAAGGCTTCTTATGATGAATTTTTTGAGTATTTCTTAAAAGAATGCTTTTCCAACTGTGTGAAAACCTGTTCCTACAAAATGATGACAGCTTTAGTTGACTGCTCACAAATTATTCTCCCGCTGTTAAGCAGCCAGAACTCTYGAACAGGAGAACTCAATCTGATTAAGGAAAAATATAACAATAAATAAATAAATAAATAGTGGGAGAGATGCATATGAATCTGTGATTTTTTGTTWAAAATTTTATCCCATTCAGTCTGTTCTCCCTCAGTGATTGTGCAACCAAGTGACTTGGTACCTTTTAAAAAAAAAAAAAAATCCAGGCATATTGGGAATCTTCCCTTTTACAGCCTGTTGGAAAATTATGGACCCTCTTGTATAGGTGTTAGGGTATTGGTTAAAAACAACAAATGCAATTGTCAAGTACGTGTTAACACCAACACCTTGTGACAAGCAACAGTCTTCAGGACGGGAAGAAGCCCTCCTTAAAGAACAGAAGAGACACTAATTATTCTTTGCACAAATAACAAACCTCAGAAGCATATGGGGACACGTGCATGCACGTGTGAACCATGGCTATAAGTGACAAACATTGTATGTAAAACTCWCTCCCAGACTTCTAACTTTCATGCAAGCAAAAGTATTATGAGAAAATACATATGCAGTTTAGGTGGATTAACGATGCCCATGCAATTAGTGATGGTACCAAAATGTTTATTAAGGACGGTAGCTCAATGCAGATATATTACATAGTGTATTCCACTCAAGCATGAAACGATGCATTATATAACAAATATCTAAGGTATTCATGAGAAAAATTTGAAAAATTATCTTTACAGAGTTATGAAAGTCAGAGATCAGATTGCACCTATTACAATTCAGACCACTGGACACGTTATAAAAAGTGAGATAAAYATTTTATAAACATTTCTGTATATTTCTCTTACTCTCAGTCAAGATGTAGCTAACCTACTGAAAACAAAAATGGAATCCACATGCACTATAAAGCATGACTCAGTTTCTACTGAGAGTAAAAAGAGCCTTGCTTATTTGTCTCCATGTCCCCATCCTCTCTATGACATTTTCCTGTTACTTGCTTTTTATGCATGCACTAATGTTTTTCAGAGCTTTATAAGTTATAGCTGAACTAAATAATTGACAGATGATTTGCAAGTGCACTTTAACATGTTAAACCCATAAGGGGCCAGATTTCTTACCATACCACCGATTACCAGTTTCTCTGAAAATAAGACTGCATTGGGTCTGTCTGAGACAGAGTTCATTTCCCCATAGCAGGACTCACAGTGCTGTGCTTTGCATGGGTATCTAGAAAGGTGTTGGTAACACACTGGTGTTTTGGCTACTGCTGAGCAGCRCTGGCACAGCAGCATCATCACTCTCTCTCCAACATTCTGCCCACCAGCAGAAGGCTGGGGTTGGGCAGTATCTTGGGAGAGGCCGCAACACCACRACAGCTGACCCAAACTGAAAAAATCCAAAGCATATGAAATTAGCTCAGATATAAAAACAAAAACAAAACCAAAAACAAAACCAAAAAACAAGCCAAAAAAACCTCAACACCCCCCCCTCCCAAAAAAAAAAAAAAAAGAGGAGGAGGAGGAATAAAATGGCATTTGTTATATTTGTTATTTGCCACATTAGCCTTCCAGAGTAACTACTAGGCATGCTGGAGACCTGTTCCTGGGAGGTGACTGGACATAGTTTGCTGATGRGAAGTAGAGAATAAAATCTTCATTGTTTTTTTTTTTTGCTTATGCACACAGAGCCTTTTGCTTTCATAAATGGCCTTATCTCAACATATGAGGTTTCTTTCCATCTCATTTTCTCTCCCCTGACAACCTGAAAAGGGAGAATGACAGAGCCTCTTAGTGGGCACCTGGCATCCAGCCAAGGTCAACCCACCACCTAAAGCTTAAAATGTCTACATCATGTTTAGAAAGAGCCAGGCTCATCTGTTGGATACAGACTGTACTCTATCCATGGCYGTGGCAGCCAGGTGCAGTGAAAGACAACTTCAGAAAACATTTAAGTGGCATGGCCAAGTACAGATTCAATATCTCAAGAGTACTTTAGTTCTGGGRCAAAGATTACAAATCAGTGTATGCTTTCTTGTAAACAGTAAATGTGGTGAATGAATGTGACTGAAGAAGAAGTTCCCAGCTACATATAACTGCACAATAGAATAGATTTAATGACCTATTWAAAAATCTCCCTAGGGTCTATCTTGATGTATGTCTATTAGACTTGTTCCCCAGTGTCACTACTTTTCCTGTACTGGGAAACCAAAACTGGCAAGAGATTTTAYATGTGGTCACAAATGCTAAATATAGAGGATTTCGATCTGCTGTCTATGTTCTTGCTACTACATCCCACTCTTCAATAAATATTTAYTGCTGCAAATCTGCACTGTTGATTGATGTTCAAATGTTTAGCCTCAAGATCTCTTTTTTTYCCCCTTTTTTCAGCAAAACATTTCTATCCAGTGAGCCTCAGACAATACTGCTGCATGTGGCTATTTCATTCCAGGTTTAGGAATTTCTATTTGCTTTTGTYGAACTTCCTGAATTTCTGTCAGTCCCAGTCAGTTAAAGCCTCACTGAAGAGCAACCCTGTTTTTWAGGCATGTTATCTTCTTCCTCTACATTTAGTTTCAACCACAGCCTTGATGAAAGTGTGTTTTTGTTTGTCATCCAGATAGACAGTGAAGATATGAAATGGTAACAGCCCTAACAATTGCCTGTGAGAAAAGCCTCTAGTAACCATCCAGCAAGTGAATTTCAAACTGCAACCCATTAGCCTTGGATCCTTGTAATCCAACCAGTTTTCCATGCATCCTGTAGTCCAACCAGTTATACGAGCATCTTGTTGTCTATGCGTGCAGTTCATATCTCTATGGGTTGGCTGCAAGGATACAATTGGAAAACATGCAAAACTCATGAGAAAGTCAAGGCAAATAACATGCCCTGACCACCAATTCATTTATCAAAGAGGGAAATCAGTTAGGTGTGATTTTACCTTTCCAAATCCCTTGAGGTTTTTCCCATTCATCTTATCATTCATATGCCTATGAATGACTTCCATATGSAGATTTCTCCATAATCTTCCAAGAGACTGCACTGAGGCTGACCAGCCTCTAATGTCCCAAATTCTCTTTCTCACTCTTTGAATAATGATGTGACACTTTCCACTCTCTAGTCACGAAGGGCCTCTCTGGGTCACCCAGGTTTTGAAAGATGATTTTGGCTAAGCTTCCTCACCAACATCAGGTTATTTAATGTGGTCTCATGAGCCATTGTAAAACAAATTTATTTGCCTAATTGACCATTAACTAATCTTTTCCTACAATATGCAGTACCTCAGTCTTCCAGGCTCTCCTGAAAAGCCAAAGGGCATACCTTTTCATTAAAAGGTCTTGGCAAAAAGAGCTTTGAATGCTGCAAACCCTTATCACAAGACCTCTCTAGTTTTCCCATCAGTATACTTATAGAGGTTTTTATTTTTGCCATTCACATTCCCTGCCAGTTTCAATTGCAGCAGAGTTTTAGAATTCCTAATTCCATGTCAAATCAATATTTTTAATCTTTTTTCMTGATTGCAAGATGGCTTTCAGTCAGCTAAAGAAGACTGCATCTTATTTTACCCCTTGATCAGCGTTTCTGAAACCCATCACTACATCTTCCTCACTAGCCTCCTTTTGATCCCGACCTGTAAACTCTCAGCTTGATTGTGAAGCATTTCATGTCAAAGCTCCACACATTCAAGCTGCTCTTTTGAATAGAGCACAGTTTGTCTTCCTGTCGTTCCCAACCTGTGCCTCTTAAAGGACCTGTTCCCACCCATCCCACTACCCCAACAATGCGAACTACCCCACTATTACTCTGCAACTACTCACAACTTCTAATTCCTCTGGTTTGTTTTTTTTCTCTGTTTTTTTTTGGGTTTTTTTTCCTCATGCTGGAGAAATTTGTGTCTAGACACTTTGGATATGTTCCCAGTAGTGATGTTTTTTAGGGAAAGTGGAAGAACATTTTTATTGTGCTGTCTCCCAAAATCCCTGCTTCCTACCATGCCTCTTCCCTTGGGGTTTGATCTTCATCTTGAAAACTCATGTATAAATGCTGTATCATTTTGCAACCAAGCTTGTTTGCAAAAATTCTCTTGTTCCACTTCAGCAGATGGAGACAACCATTCCTTATTCCTAAGAGATGGTCCAGTGGTCATAGGCACACAAACCTTGCATGGGATATGAGCCACAGAGGCAGGTATTGGCACACAGTGTACTTTTGATTCTACCTGAGCCTTTTCCCTTCACTGGAAATATYGAAGGGAAATTAAGATACCACTCAAACTTTTTAGGGTCACCTACTTTTGATACATTTTTTTTCCCCCGGCCATCCGTACTCACATGGGTAGATACAAAAGTTTATAATCTAAGGGCTGGCTGAGCCTCTGCTATATTTCTACAAAATCCTGGRTGCAGAATGTGCTTCAAATCTGCTTAGAAACAAGTAATAGGTGAAGAAATAAAGATATAGAGCTGGTATCCGCCATACTAATTCTTTGAGACTTGTTGAGTGGAGAGAAAATTTATGATTATACTCCGTGACATTTGGACAGTGTCTTGATGCTTCAGCACCAACTAATCTGACAGTAGAAACAATGATGTGCTTTCTTCACTGATATTTTTACCACCATGAATTTTCCTAGCACCTTAAAGTCAGGCAATTGTGAAGAAATGGGAATAACCATTTGACAGAAGAGACAAGAAGTGATATGAAATGACAAATATAACAACATGGGAGGCAAGAGAACAGAATTGAATGGAAGCAGAGATCCTTTTGGAAGGTGCTGTTAGGGCTGAAAATGATTTAGTGTAATAATAGATAGGGCATGGGGGAGAGAAATTAGATGTAAAACGTAGGACAGGTCTTGAAATAATGGAACAAGAGTCAGAGACTAGAATTTTGTTCAAAGTGGAATAGAAGRATTTACAGAATGAGAGACTTGGGGCAAAAGTTGTAACAAAATGTAGAAAAAGAGGGAAAAAAAAAAGAAATCCAGAGCGAACAAGGGAACAAATAAATGGGGTTTTAGGGCCTGTAATGTATCTGGTCACATTGCAGTAAGAAGTTGGTATAGAGWAGGAGAGGGAAAGAAGCTGTGAAATCCTACAATACAAAAAAACCCTGGTAATACAGGGGAATCATAGAGATGTCACAGTCTGATGTGACAGTGGAGGCCCAGGGGAAAAGGGACATAGCTTTTACAGATGGTTTCCAAGTTGAAAGAAAAAAAAAACAAATTCAGAAAGTAAAGCTGAAAGATGTGAGATTTTGTGTGTTTATCTCAAAAATGCGTGGACTGGGCAGAATTTTGAGCACTTCGTTATTTTTCTTTTCTTGCTTCTATTTATGTCAAAGGCTTCTGTACCTGTTGTTTGATTTCTAATAACCTTTCCATTTATGCTAGTTTCTCTCATTCTCTGCAAATGACTCACAAGTCCTACCAACTGTTGAAAATAYAGCCAGCGTGAGCAATTCCCTTCTAACAATGCCAGCGGCAAGTGAGCATTGCTTCCTAAGAACAAGAGCATTGCTTCCTTCTTTCCCTGACCCATCAAACTATGTTACTGAACTTGTTTTGGTCCAGCTAGCCTCCCTCTTTCCTCTTGTTTCCCTCTGGTGTGCTCTGCACCTTCTTGTAAGACACTGTTCTTCTGGAAAGATGGTCATTCTGTGCTGCAGCTTGTCCAGATCTGGCTGAGGGCAACGATCCATCTGTCTAACTGCAGCACTTTTGGCTTCCAAAAAAAAAAAATGGAAAAAAATGGAAAAAGAAATTATGCATATTTTGAGGGGTTTTTTTTCTGCTATAGATTTAGTTGTAATATCTCAATTTTCAGTTTGAGGTGGAGGGGGATATGAAAAAATGTATCTTTAAACAATTTCATAGTGTTTGGGCAGGAGGGAGTTACAACTTTTTAGGTTATAGTCTGTGAATTTGGTGGTCAGAAAACGTAGTGGATATAAACACTTCCAAAGGAAGGTGGGCTTACTAGAAGCCATCCTAAGATCCTGCTGTGACACTGTGTCACTGCCAGCACTGCCTGTCCCTCGCCACCCTTTGGGACCTCCCCCACCTGCCCATGCGTACTAGTTTGA
Source organism: Mixornis gularis (assembly GCA_003546035.1). Taxonomy (NCBI): domain Eukaryota; kingdom Metazoa; phylum Chordata; class Aves; order Passeriformes; family Timaliidae; genus Mixornis; species Mixornis gularis. Next base: position 1,150,126 of record QVAJ01000203.1, read on the forward strand.
AAACAAACCAGTTGGGAGAGCGCAACTCAGAACTACAATTTAATAAGAAAATTAAGATGAAGACAATAATATAAAGACACTGGCTTAAACTGACAGAGTCAGGATACAACCTGACACCCTGCTGGTCAGCGTGGTGGTAGCAGTCTGATTAAATGGTGGCTGCAGTCCTTTTGAAGTGGTAGATGTAGTTTTGTTGAAGCAGTGATTCTGTAGAAGGRTCTAGTCTTCCTCTGACAATCCAGTGGATAAGGCTGTTTGTAGTGTTCCAAACTCAGATTATATCCAGGAAGGAATGCTTGRTTCCTCCCCCTGGRSASAGCATCTCACAATGGGATGATGTAGTTTTATCAGTCATGCAGTGACACTTTATGGCCCATTGACAGAAGGACATACCCAGAGGGAGTTATCAGAGATGTGTCATGGATGAGATAAAGAACACTSCCCACCCAGTTTTAACACCTTATGGAGATGGTGATAGAATACATATTTTTGGTTATATCTTACATTGTAACCTAACACACCATGGCTCAGGACACCCCTCTCAGCCCTCGGGCCRTCAGCTCCTGCCCCAGCAGTGCCACAGCAGGGCTGGTCTCCACCTCCCCACAGCCTGACCCTGTCTGGCTATGGACCCTGCCAACCAGGCCTACCTGCAGGTTATTGTCCTGGTCCTGCCTTGTCCCGTTCCTGTCCCCAGGAAGGTGTCTTATGCCTGGGACTAAAGCTGCTCCTGCTTTCTGCCATCTTCCTGTTTCTGGTGAACCACATGGGGACACCCCCAGTCCTAGAGTCCCCCAGGCCCTGGGAGCCCCCTCAGGGCCCTGCCACACTCCTGGGCTCAGGAAAATACCAAAARTATCTCAGGTGTTGTCTGTACAACACAGAACAAGGCACCTTCCCACCTCTGTTGCCAGCACTTGGCTACGCATATTTTTACAATGAAAATTGCAACTCATTTTGTCAAAAAGAAATTTTGGAAGTGTTGGGTATCATTAAACCATCATTTATCATTTATCTGGAGTATGGTCTAACCTGTCCACCAACACCAAAGAGAGCTGTTTCACCCAGGAGCACGGGACAAGGTGTCTCCAGTGAGTTATCAGTCATCAAAATGTGGGGAACTGGCAGGTACCCCAAGCATTCTGTGGGGAACTGGCAGGTACACCAGGGGTGAAGCTGTTCATGAGAGATCAAGCTTTATTCACTCATAAATTATTGTTTAGATTTTCTTATTTAAGGAAATAGAAATTACTTTTCCTCATTGAGTATTGTTCGGCTACAATTTGCATTCATCCCTCCAGAATTTGGAACATTGATTCATTAATTTGGGTACCTCTTTAGGCARTTAATTGACAAATATCAAGACTTACTAACTTGAAGCAGCATTTGATTCTGCTATTATTCAGTTCAGATGGGATTTATTTGCCTTTAGTTGGAGAAAGTCAGGCYTAGGCACAGTGAATTGGTATTTTTCTGTTCACTACTGCGGAAATGTCACCAGTCCTGTAATTGGRTTTATATATATTTTAAGGTCATTTGATCATCTTGCCAGACTCTATAGTGTAGCTTATTCGGTTAAGAACTCCATTTATCCAGTAACCCAGTTCCTGAGATAATRATTTGTCTATGTATTGAAGTGCATCTTTCAGAAAAAAAAACATTATTATAATGATGTCTTCAGTAGGTGGCAGTGCTGGGATTAAAACTGTTGCTGCTTGACTAATATGCAAATTCCTGCCTGTTGGGATTTAGGTCTAAAAAGGTTTTCAGGGCATTCTCGTCTTTAAATTTGGGCTCTAGTTTGCTTGGAATGCTGAAACTGTAGGGAGATTTATTCCTGCTGGCTGAGAAAGTATAGAAAAATAGATCAAGTACCACAAGTGCAGTCAGTTGGCTCCAGAGATCTGCATGAACAAGCTAAAGCCGTGGAAAACATGTACCCGTAAAGCTYCAAAAGTAATAGTTTCTCCAGTGCACATCCACTTCAATTGCTCTCAGTAAAATGATGTTGTTAGCTGAAATGTTAAAGAGTCTGAATAAACAAATATTCAGAAATCTGAATCTGTATTCAGATTTCAATTTTACATTTATCAAACTTCATCAGAATCACTGTGGTATCYTTACATTGTGGAGGACTTCTCTATATATGGTACCATAAAGGACTCCATTACTGGGTTCTTGTGACTTCATAATCCATTCCTTAAATTATGATGARGAACATTTTTCTGCAATGATGGAATATACAAATTAGGAAGTTCTGATTCCTGATAAGGTCTAAAATAGAGATTTGTGTCACAACRTAAAGTTCTTTTTAAGCAGGATAATTTCTCAGAAGGTGTTTTGCCAGGAATCTCTTCAAAGGTCATGCATCTTAATGGCACACATTAAATAGTCCATGTGGAATACTGCTCAGGAATACACAATAAACAGCAAGAGTTCCCCAYATCATTAGGATCTTGAGAGAGAAAGAAGATTTCTCTTGAGTTTGAGCTGGACAGCACCTGTGTGGACAACAAAGGATGGTTTATGGTGGCAATTAAAATGTGTGGCAGCTGCATGTCATTGTTTGTCCTTTGGGAAAGCAGGATAAAGAGGAATCTCACAGCCACATGGAAAACAGTGCARAGTAATGTATTCCAGATCACACACTGGAAGTAGTGATATTAAATCTATGAGCAGYGAGGAATTCTCAGTTATCTCTCTGCTGATGACTTGTATTGACCCAGGACTTCAGGGAGGCTACAGAGGAAGCACCTATGGAGAAAGCATCTTCTCTTTAAACACAGCCCCAAAGGAGAATTTGGTAATTTTAAATAACAATAAAGTGTCTGTGGGAGATATGGATTGATCCTATACAATGGGGCAAAAATTTATTTATCACAAAAAAGAAAAAAAAAGAAAAAAAAAACCCAAGAAAAAAAACTGCTAGCATTTTTCAACAGCAAGAAAGTAGAATTCACTTCTCCTAGATGAGTAAAAGTCAGATAGCTTGTGAGTTCTTTTGACAGAAAATGAAAAATAATTTTTAATTAAAAAGATTAAAACAATATTGACATTTAGAGTGGCTTGTTTTCCAAGAAATCTGAAAAAAAATTCTACTTGTAATTAAAACATTTCCAAAGGGAATTGAAATGTGTTCAAACATAACGAAGTTTAGGAAAAGTTTAGAAAAAATTAGAAAAAGTATATTTGGGAATGAGTGAAAGCTGTATTCTGAAACTGTTGAACCTAAACTGGGAAAGGCACACTAAACTCCTGTTCTGTTTAGGGAGACTTGAAGACCCAAGACCCTCCAAGATGATCTAGACTCTTGGGTGTACTACAGAGATGACTTTCTTGCACCCAGGTACTCAAGAGTCCAGYCCCTAGAATCAATAAGCCAGTTTATGACATATCTATGGCACTGTGGTGTCTACTAAACMTCTAAGTCCATAGATGTATCACATTTCGCAGCAATGGCTCAGTAACCATTTTTATAAAACTAAGTCAGGGTGTTTCAGTCTGCACAGAGTAGTTGCATTGGCTTACGCTGGCTCAGAATCTGCTTTGTCTTAGTTGAGACTTTGCTGTCAGAAACTAAACACAAAACATGAGTGTGATGACTTACTGCTTATAAATAGYAAATAGATAAACAGAAAATCACTTTTTATATAGTAAGAGCAAAAGAAAATTGTACCATTACCTTTGACTGCATTCCTTGACTGCATTCACTATGAGCAAAGTTCATAATTAATCTCTCTGAAAATTATTCCACAACTATGTAATCACAGACTTAAATTAGTCTAAGGAGCTTCATTTTACCTTACTGGAAGATGTGTTAAAGTAATGGAAACAAGAGAATTTGCTATCTACTTTATACTCACATGCTGCAAAGAATTGAACGAACCMCAAAGCAATGGAAGAGAAAATTCTTGCAAGAAATATACTAACCTTTTCTAAAACAAGATATGTCACTTTGAACCACAAAGGTATTAGAATTCTCTCAAAAGAAGAAAAATAGCCTTCTAAATCCTATTTGTAAAATGAAAAGAAGTTGCTAAAAGAGTTTCCATTGGTTGGAATAAAGTCTTRTTCTCTTCAATATAAGTAGTGATTTCAGATCTGCTGGTACATAGGTCAGCTGCCTACCGCTCCAGCAGAGTAAGAAGAAAAACCTGATGCTTTTTAAGCTCTTGARTTTTTTACAGTGTCATGCAGTGAGGGGATAAGTTTTGCCTTCTAGCAAGAGTATGTCCCTCCTAACTCATGGATGACCTGATGCCTTTTGGGACACAGACACCAGTGTGGGGTTACAGCTTCTCTGCAGCATCCCTTAAACATCTTGTCCTAATGGCAACTCCACCTYCTCAGAAGCCATTGGCCAGAGTGATCCTACCTAACATCGTTCTCAAGGGCCTCCTGAAACCAGAGAAAATGAGCCTGTGCATGTTAATGCTGAGTTTGTCAACATCAGTTTAGCACCAGGATAACCCCATGGATTTTCAAGCTTCTGAAAAATAAAAGTCTCTCTTTTCCTAAATAGGCACATTTTTTGCATCTTCAAACACAGTTTTGTTCTCTTTTTTTTTGCTCTTCTTCACTGACTAGATCATTGGCAAAAGGGGACCAAAAGAGAAATCTTTGAATTGAGCATTGGCTTGAAAAGATTGGGAATTATTTCAAAGATTCCTTTTCCATATGGCTCTGTCTTTTTCAGAAATAGCTTTTCTTTTAAACTTTATTTTCTCTCTTCCTATTAAGAGAACGTGCCAAAAGAATTATGTARTTTATTGAATTAACAACCCCGCAGGTACTTCTGTCTATTTTGATCTCAATTATATTCCTAAATAACAATAACAAAAAGTCTAAGATCTTTCTTTCTTGGTGTTTAGTTTCACAAATCAAAAGGGCACTGTTTTACTCTCTTAGGATGTTGTTACTCTCAAACAGTCTGAAGCTAGTCAGTGTAGCTTTATAAATCAAATGCCAAAACCATTTTAACCAAAATCTGTGATACATTCCTGATACAAAGGAACTGCATTATTTTAAAACTATAACTGTATCATAAAATGACATTCCTTGTTGAGCTGTTTGGGGGTGACTTAGGGGCCGACTAGGAGCTAAAATATCAGCTGAAACTATTTTACCCTGTGAAATTCTCTGTTGTAAATCCATAGAGGTAATGTGGACCTAGTAGCTCTGCAGACTACTGAAGCCTTTATAACTCAAGGATGATTAAGTTCCATGTTATCATTGCTAAAACATCTGAAAGGAAAAAATTGCATCTCTGTGCAAGAGTCCTTTTAAAAGTAATATCTACAGTCRTATTTGGGTTGTTTATTTTAATTATTTTTTTATTTTGTTGCTAAAACATCTTTTTAAGAAAAAAACCAAAGTAACCAAACAAACCATGACAGAACATAAAATTGAGTATGCCTTGATGAAAATTTAATCTGTCTCATGAAGCCTAATTCTCATGCCTGATATGCTGACGGATGATAATGRTGGAAATGATTTCTGTAGCTAACTKGTATGTTYAGGATAACATGTGGAGTATTGGTAAGAGATATTTTTTTATGATGACATTCTAAACTAATAGTAGACAGTGAAAAAGGTTACCTGGCAGAGGTAACCTACACTGATAATTGCATGAAACAGACTGTAGCAGGAAGAATTTTCCCTTGGGAGCYGAGGGCTGAGAGTCAGGCACTCTTCTCATTTGTGGCAGTCAACTGGTGTGAGTTAAATGAGATTCAAATCATGAAGAGMCTCTTCAGAAGTAAATTTCAGGTGAAAAACTGAAATTTGTTGTGTCCTTTGTTGTGTTTTGAATGCTTTTTGGATTAGGTAGAGACAGCAAAAAATGTCTGTKGATCATGGTTTGTTTGGGGAACAAGTTTTGATCTGTTGTTTACTTTATTCTTGCTTGTATCTGGAAATTYGGTTGTGCCTGAGAACATACCTTAGATGAGAAATGTGGTTTACTCTTTCTTAAGCTACGGCAGCCAAAGTTTGGGCCATGCACTGTCACAGGAAGATCCTAGAAATAAAATCTTATAAGAAAAAAAGGTCGGGCCCTTGGAAATTCCAAACCCGATAGCTAACATGGTGAAAGAAGCCATCGTCCTTTCTGATTGCTTGACTTCATTAAATCTCATATATKGTGTAACATACAGATGAGGTACACTGCAGAGAACAGAAAGAATGTTCTTCAGTGTTATCAGCAAGGATTCTCAGAAAAGTTTTGCTGTATGTTTGTGTGATTGTAGACAGATTCTCTGTTTTTTCAGGCCTTTGGGCAATACTAAAAATCAAAATGCAGATATATAGATACAGATACTGTTTCTTTTGGCTCTTAAATACCCAAATCTCAACATTAACTTTAAAACACATCACCTCTCTGCAGARTTTGCATGGGCTACACAGCATTTGAAGTGAATAGTAAAACAACAGGGCACACTATTTCATGTAGGAAGAGATAACTTCTAGTATTCCAATTCAAATTTCCAGATGAGATTGGTGCTCCTTTTATTCTATGCCAGGATTCCAGTGTAAACTTGTGTCAGCTGTGAAATATATAGTTCTTTCTAAAGAGGAAAACCTCAAGACAGCTAAAAGATAGCACACATAGGGGTAGTTCATGTTCTAATGCAACAAATGGTAAGAACATGAGTTGCATAACACCTATTGTCAAAAAGCAATATAAATACATTTTTTTTAACAATATCTGGAAATATACACTAATTTCAATTTTTGTTACATTTGACTACATTGTTGAACTTGGTCGTAGTGATGTTTTCCTGCTTGTTAGCTGCAGTTCAGTAGATCATCATCAAAATGTGCCACTGTCAAATCCAAAAGGTCGAATAGCAAAAAGGTGTTGTCAGCAGCTGCAATTCTTTTTTCTCTTGATCAATACACTGTAGGTAATAAAGTTCTTATATCTTTATGAGGAATGCACAGCACAGTCATAGGAATACATAGTACCTGTTTTTGTTACCAAGATACCAGCATTTGTTCTAAAATGCRTCAGAACACTAGCAAAGATGATTAATATACACTAGTGACAGCAGGCAGGAGCCTGCTCTGAGCTGCTGGCCAGAAATGAGTTAATTCTGTACTCAGCTAACTAGATTGCAGCTGTGAATAGTTAAATAATGAAGCTGTGGGGAAAACCCAATGAAAAACTCAGACAAAAGGTTACAAGTAAGAATAAATTACTCCTTTAGGGTCAGTAGAAAAAAAAGAATGGTATTAAAAAAATAAAGCTAAAAGACCACAACAAATAAAAAACTTGAATAGACTTGAAATAGTTATGAGAGTATTATTACTGTGTGGCCTTTTCTATGAACCTATTTTGCATACTGCATTTAGAAGCAAGAGATAGTGAGAATTATGATATTTGTGATGTTCTTATGCAAGTACTTACAATAATTGTAGTCTTGGAAAGGTGATTTACTGTGATCTGCCTGCTTTATTTTTTTCCCAATGCTTTTAAGTTGTTTATAATTAATCAGAAATTCTTTTACAAAATGTTAAAAAATGAATGGGCAAGGCATTGTTCTTCTTTATGTTTGGTGCTTTTTAACCAAAACAACAGTTTTGATGTTTTCAAAATACTTGGCATCATTTGAACTGCTTTCAAAYGCTGGAAAGCCAGTGTTAATTTTATAAATTCTTTTCTTTCCTCTTGAACATAAGCTTATCTTCCTGAATTATGACTTAGTCTGCCTGTATTATGTTTAGAACTAGATATATGTTCATAAAAATTTCATTACATGTGAGGGCATATTACYTAAAAACAGTTTTTACTCTAAAAAATATCTTGGTATAATGATGGCACAAAATAATGAATATGCCGGAAAAGATGTATGGAACTGGTGCATTTATTACCAAAGAAAATAAAACAGGAATTTAAGCCACTGCTCAACTACCTCCACATCTGGCAATAAGCCCTGSTGTCCTTATATACAGTAGTGGTGGTGGTAAACAATAAAGAAATCTAAGATAAAATCCTAGGCCACAAAGAGCAAGACTGTCAGAGTGATCAAAAGCATCTACTAGCAATCTTATCAGCATTACTAACACAAGAAACTATAGGATCAAAATCTAGGAAAATTTGTTAGCTGCTGGGCCTTGCCAAGGCAAGGATAGAACACAGAAAGATGAATCTTTACCTTCCATTCTATAATAAATTGTTGAGCATCCCTAATACGCTGCACATAACATTCTTTACTTGGCACCATTTCTATGTCTGAAGGGAATTTAGAAATTAAGGTTAAGMTGAGGTTTCTGTTAGTTGACTGTGGCATTGGTGACCAAAGTCTTCAGCTCTGGGGTTAGTAGAATTAGCTGTTTTCCAGCTTCATGCAAAAATAAAAACTAGGCATGGCTTACTCATTGCTACCTGTGCTCTGGTTTCTCTCAGAAAGAAACCTGGGCACGTGACCTAGAGGAGACTCGTGCTGCAGAGAAATAGATGGTCTGGTTGACAGCAAGGATAAGGACTTAAGAGTATGCTGTGGAATGTTTTTTTCTGTCTAGTCTGAATTCCTAATTCTATCCCTTGTTATATTCTTTAAAGAAAACCACATCCTTGCTTACCCTGACCCTGCTGTGCTGTATGAAGTCGTTGAACCTACTTTGGAGAGCTGGAATTTTTGCACATATGTATGCACATTATTTCTTGGGACTTGTCAGCTTTTGTTCTGTAACATTAAGCATTTGTGTGTGTGTAGAATTGCTGCACATTTTCTTTAGAGTTGGCACAACTTCTAACTGACAGCTGGCACRTTCTCTGTTCTGTTGGTTTTTTTGCTTTTAACATGCTGATTTAAGTCAGATTCCCTTTTGAAGATGTGTTTAGAGTTTGGAAATGGATTATCTTGGGTGGGATGATGTTTCTTATTAATAATTGTTGATTCTATTGTAGCCTGCATTTTAAAGTCCCAGGAACACGAATGAATGAAGCAAGGAAGGATAGTTCCAGCTTTGGAAAAAAGCTGAGTGCTAGAAACTTGTCTTTGTTCACTTGTTCTGAGAGCACGTGTAATCCTGGTATTTTACTCAAAGGTACCTACTTCTGCATTCAGGAATAAACACCCTCTCTTGATTTATGCCCTCTCTTGACATATGGTTTCTCTTTTTCTGCATTAAAATTCGGCTTCGTAAAATGCTGTGAAGAGTAATTGTCCTCTATATTCCTTCTTTTGTCCATTCCCAGTTGTTTTTAGTAACAGAAAACCTCTCAGAGAAGTCCTCCTCACCAACACAACCGTATCCATTTTCTTCTATTYTTTCAGCAACCATGAAGGTGACAAGGAAAGTTCATAAAGCAGTCTAGGCATACACAGGTTGCAGGAAGGACAATTGGTATCTCTATGACATGTGGAAAAAATCAGGATAACACTTTATAGCTCCAGTCAAGTACTGTACATATAAAAAAACCCGATGTGTCTCAGACTGCCATTTTACGTGTCTGTGGAATATGTGGAAAACCCCAAACTAGCTGTGACCCTCTGCTGCCTTACCAAGACATTATTAAATAATAAGACTTTTCAAAATATGTTCAMATGGATTAGAAACAACTGCTAAAATACCTCTAGAAACAAAATGCTAGTAAAGCAAGGTCTAATTTTTTGACTTATAAGTGCTACCAAATACTACACAACTTAAACAGAACTYTCAAGAAAAATATAAAGTCTTGTATGATATAAGAACTTGTGTGCTTTATCTAATACTCTGGGAATTCCACTGTTTATGACTTAAAATTCTTGTGGCTTCAAGGATCATAAGGTACTGGAGAGCTTCCTGTTCTTGTGATACTTCTAGCGAGGCTTTCCAAGTGCTACGTGGGCTCTCATTTTAAACAAAGCAATATCACAACAGACATCAACTGTGATTCATTTAMTGTCTGAATGTACCACCACTGCATGAAACTCTTGGCCATGTTAGCCTGCTCAAAACACAGAGCTGAWGCAATTGATGGTGCACCTTGTTGGATGGGAACAGAATAGGTGTCATAATGGTAAATAGTGTGAGCAGCTCTGAGTAGCACTTCAAGGGCATTCAATATCCCATACTGCTGGAATGATATTAACAAATATTCCTTTTGAGGGAAAATAAGTTAGTACAGAGTAAAAATAATTGTTCATAAATCAGGTGGGTTTTTTTTTTCATTTGTCCTAAAATTTTGTGAATTGGAAAGACTGTTTCTATGACTACCATTTCTGCATGTATTTGATTACATTGTATTGTAATTTATGGAGCAAAAATGCAAGCCCCACCAGCAGTATTTGAATTAGAATGTAGCAGGTTTATAGCTTTGTTTGGCCTCAGGCACAARTAATAAAATCCTAGCTTTAAGTACCTTTGGGGTTTGTGGAATGAAGATATCTGCATTATTGTAATAAAGTGTTCCTTGGTGTAATAAATATAACTGACAGAAGTGCATGACTTCCTTTATGAAAAATATGTTGATAACAATATAGTCTTTAAATACTGAAGAAAGTGACTATTAAAATTTTATGTTTCCAGTTAGAGACATCTGTTGAACATTTAGATGGTATTATCAGTTTACTGCTGGGTATGCCTAATAAGACTTTTAGTTTACAATTAAATTGAGAAATATCGATGAAAGAAGATATTAACCTTCTGCTGATGAATATTTTTTAACAGTTAACATTTTAATTTTCAATAGATATTTATGAACACAGGGTGACGGATTGGATCATAAGGAGTTTCTTTTGCCTTCTCCAGGAAGCACTAGGGGAATTTACATTTACAGTATGATCAAAAGCAACTTCATCGTCATCTTTTCTAAAATTAACAAAATACTATAGACATTCTAGTTCTTATTTATTTTACCAACATGTCCACTCAATTTCCTTTTATATGCTATCAGCTATTCATTATACAGATGACTTACATGTAGTGGTTAACAAAAATGGTTCCCAATACAGAGTAAAACATATCCCAGCTGGGCTACTATTTCTGTTTGAGACATGCTATTGTCTTTTCCATCTGATGTCCCTGTCAAAGGCTTGGTGTTACTCACTTCATTCAAACTTGACTATTTAGATGTATATAGATAGACCTCTTTCTCTATTGAGTAGATTTTTTTTTTCTTTTTTAAAGCATGATTGGTAGAGGAGGAGAGAATTTTATGTAGAAAGGATTTAATCCCTCAGGTCTTGTTCACTCTATATTAGTTAGAAGATGCTGAATCAGTTTACAAAATTAATCTAGCTTTCAGTATTACATTGCTCAGATGGCAACTACGTCACTATTCAGAGGATTGAAATATTGGTCTTTAAAGCCTTTTTTCTAGACATTACAGGGAACTAATTTATTTTCTGGATCCAGTGGACAATAAGTCTGTTTTATTTATACATTTAACTTTTTAAAACTAATGTAGTTAATTACATCAACACTTAAAAAGTAAAGCAAAATTCATCAGGATATTTAATTAAATTTTGGAGTTCTAAACAGCAAGATATTAATCTTTAAAATGTAGTTCAAGAATTAATCAATGATATATTTTCTGTTAACATATTACTTGAAATAAACTTTCACATACTTTATTCATAAATCTAGCTRTTCATGTTTGCAAAATTTCCTATGCCTTTATATGATACAGACTGTTTTGAATAGAACATCTCCCTAGATATTGTTGTGCTGAAGTTCCTGCTTGAATGCTATTAATAATCTTTGGCTGCCAGAAAAATAAACATTTCTGATCTCTGACTGACAGGTTCTCACAATGATAAGGGAAGTATTTTTCTCTCTTTTTAACTCTACTGCATTGAAATTTCCTTCCTCGTTCTGTTGTTATTCAGCCAATCCATTTCCATATTTCCTTGCTCTTTTCTAGCTTTCCTTCTGTTTGTTTTGCTTTTCCTTTTTTTTTTTTTTTTTTTTTGGTCTCCTTTTCCTTCTACTGTCTCAGTATAGCTTTGTGACAGTGCAAAGACTTCAAAGATTAAAGGCTTCATCTTTGCACAGTCACAAAACTGTGAGTGTCAAACACTGTGTGTTATTACTAAACTGGCTTCTTCAACCTTAAATAAAAGGAGGTGCCAGACTTGGACTTAGAGCTATTGTAAATGGGAGAAAAAAAACAATAGATTACTTCAAAAGCCCAAATTAAAACCTCAGTATTCCAGAGGATGGCTTTTGCTCTTAGACAATCTCAAAAGAATAACTTGTGCTTCTAGTTTCTAAGTTGTTTTCTACTTATGTCAAACCGTGTCTCTGATTTTTCTGTTTCTGATCCCCTGTGGGGGGAAGGTTCTTCTAATGTACTTTGCCAGTGGAAAATCACATATACGCTGGCCTTTATCTTGGCTAAGCACTTCTAATTGGTGTATGTTTTTATTTGTAAACAGAAATACAGGGAAAAAGTTGATTTTAGGCTTGCTGAAACCTTTTTGAGGTTTGAAGATTTTGTTATCGCAAATAAACAAGGCTTCTTTTTGCTTATATTTTTTCCCCTCTATTTGTATTCCTGGTCATGTTGGGGGCCACTTTCTTCGAGACAGAACCTAGAAAAAGGTCATCTACTTGCAGGGAAATATTATTGTGGGGTTATGATTGAATTTTTGTGTAATCAAGATTATTACCGAATGAATACTAAAGGGCATTTAAGAAAGCTATTCTTCAGTGATGATTCAAGGGAATAGCTGGATAATACATTACATTTTTATAATGAAGTTCATTATGAAGTCTCCCCGTGTTGCATATGAACTGTATAATCTTAGAATGGTCAAGAGAGGTTGGCACTACTATTGTAATTTTGCAGTGAACCAAGGCTAACTAAGTCAAAAATATTTTCTCAAGTTAATGCTAGAGTTCAGGAAAAAGTGAGAATAGGATACTAGTGAACTTAAAATTCTATCTAACCTGGTGGGTGCCCTCAAATCTGAAAAGCTATTACTTAAGCTTTAATAATAATGTCATTATATGAAACATGAGAGAACAAATCTAAGCTCTCGGGTCAGTTACAAAGTAAGGCACCTCTCACCAAATGACTATGGTAGGTAAACCAACTATCTAAAGCTTTCTCTAGTCTGTTTTCTCAATAACATCTTAGAAGATTACTATTGGACAAGGACTTGTGGGATTGAAGATACTTCAGTCAACTTCCTCTCTTTATTATACCCTGGAATTAAACAAACACTATTCARAGTTATCTAAGAAGTTGATTCATTCGGAGAAGGGAGAAATTAGGAACTGTGTGGAGAAAAATAGACTAAAATGACTTCCTCAGTCACACTGGAAAGACATGAAGATTCTGCAAAGTGCATGCATGTACACAGAAATGCATGCTTTTGAGAGTCAGTGCCTGAGTAGAATAAAATAAAATACAGAGTTGAATACTTGATATTCCAAAYGGTTCAATATAAATATAAACTGCATCTTAAAACACTCTTGAAGGTTACCTGACCTCATTTTGAAAGTACTTCCAAAAATAAAGAATGTCAAAGTGAATCTGATTTTGGCACATCATTAGTATTGAACTACACAGAAAAGACCAGATGGTGTCATTTTCATTCTGCAAGGTTCAAGGCAAGTTTGATACTGGTTGTCTAATTTATTAAGATCCTAAAAAGACTGGGAGRTTTTGGGTGTGGCTTTGTGGGTTAGACTTATTTTGTACATTTTGGGKTTTTTTTTRGTTGTTTTGGGTTTTTTTAAGATTCTAAACAAGCTGTAAAATAATAAAAAATGTGTGGTTTTTAGATGGTACATAAATTTACCTAATGATTTGAAACTTGTCAGATATCCTGTTAGACCTCAGAGAGAAAAGTCTCCCTGAAATATCTCTTGGTTATTTTGGGGAGTGTTTGTAAWGTTTTTGGAATAATTTATAATATTCAAGTGTGCAGAATGAGTAAATATGTTTGCAGGTTTGTCTTGGTAAAAACACATGTAGTCTCATTCCCAGAAGACAACTAGTGTTTGCTGAAGTCTATTATGAGCAGACCCCTCTTTATCATAATATTTGTCATCAATTACTTGCTCAATTCTGAAGTTATTGCCTTCAATAAGTAATACACTTTGGTGCATTTATGTCTCTGGGATCAATTTACAAAATAAAAATCTATGAACCACAAAATTGGGATTTTTTTTTTTTTAACCAATCAGAAAGATGTAGCTAAAGCTTAGTCAGAAAAATCAAATGCTTGCATATTTGAGGGCACAGGTAGAAAGCAGCACTAATTTTTCACGCAAAGCATTTATTAAAAAAAATGTTGGAGATATGAGCAGGGTTATTATTACAGATTCCCTTTGGAATTAAGTAAACTCTTCTGATTTCAGGCTTTATCTAAGTCGCTTTGCATTCTGTATAAGAATTTGGTTACTTTATTACAGACTTTTCCACTTCTTTGAGAAGYGAGTGAAATGTTAAAGGCRAGTCTTTCTTAGTCGAACATGTTGYTGATAAAATCAATAGCAGAAATGAAATTCTTCAGAAGAATAATGAAGAAGGAAAACAGTCACCAGGTGAGAAGTTGGGATACAAAGCTATTTTGGTTAAGGTTGCTTCAAGCTTATTTGCTGTATTTAGGTGATCTTTAACACTGAGTCCTTATCTAACCTGATTTCTTTCCTTTCCTTTAGCATTTTTGTAAAATTTCTCCTACCTCCACTCCACCCCTTTCCATGTAAGRTTAACATTTAATTTTATTTCATTAAATATTGAAGCAATCTCAGGTCAAATGGGGCACTTCATGTGACAAACACAACCCTAAATAGTTTGTTTCACAATAGATTTTTTTTAAATACAAAAATAATTCAATTTGGTTGAACTTAAAATTAAAAAAATGGTTTTGATGTGGGTTTTTTTTTTTAATGTTTTCTGTTGACAGCTAGACAAGCATCACAGAAGTGTTATTTTCATTTCTGTTGAAATTGATTCTTTTGGGGTTTTTTAAGAGAAGCATTTTTTAGAAGCATGGGATTCTCTCATAATACTCAGGTTTTATTTGCCAATAAGATGTATTGTTCTGTAAGTCYTGTGTGATTACACAGATTTAAACATTTGTGCTATCAGAAAAGGAGTTGCTTGTTGGTGACTGGTATATACTTAATAAATGCCATTGTTCCTTCCATAATTTTTCTGCTCTTGTCTTTTCTTTTCACTTGATTGTTACCAAATGATGTTTCAGACAATAGAATGATTAACAGCATTCTTGCTATTGTTTCTGAATCAGAGTAATTACTTTTAGTAGAGAYTGGGCAATCAGACCTTATCCATATGTGTGACATGGCTGAATGAGAATTCTCTCTGATGATTACTCCAGTAAACTCATGGCCATTAATTTAGTTCAAGAAGTGGATTTCTGATTCTTTGGGAAGACAACAAACTACATTTTCATGTTGGGAGGGAAAGATATTGTTAGAAATGTAAAGTCGGTATATTGGTTTAATCACCTGATGTGTTTGTAGCTATTTTAGTAATAAAGTAGGACCATTACTTGATCAGTATTTATCTTTGRACAGATAAATACTCTAGATGTCTCGTGGCTAGCTGCTTAGCTGAAATTGATTAAAGTGTGTAGATGCCACTGTTTAATCATGTGGATGTTGTGGATCACAGGCAAAAAACCCCTATTCACTCACATACTACTGGTGCTTACTTCCCTGAGTAAGGTTGCTGATATTGCTGTGCTATATTGCAAATATTTTGGAAGTTTTTCTGTTACAAGGTAAAGAAAGGGTGTGAAATTGATATTTTTAATTACAAATTTGTATTCAGTGAAAGTCACATAATGTAAAAAAATGTACAAGTAGTTTCTCAAATGATAAACAGCCTTTTTTTCCCTTGCTGCTCATGTTTTCCACTTTGCACTTGATGGATATCAGATTGCTGATCCAAAACTGTGAGGAGTAATTGATAGACCAGATTGCTATGTCTCTATTCAGAGGGACTTYAACACACTAGGGACACTGGAAAATGGGAAACTCATGGAGTTTATCCAAGTCCTGCACCAGGGGAGGATTRTTCCACGCACCAAACTGGCTGGTGGTCAAGTGCGTGGGATACAATTTTGTGGAAAAGGACCCGAGGGTCAGGGTGGAAAAAGAGTTGACAGTGAGACAGCATCCTAAACTGTATTGGGAAAAGCATTTTCAGTAGGTTGTGGGAAGCGGGGAGGTGTTCCTGCCTGTCTTCTTAGATTGTTAAGACCACATCTGAAGTGTGATATCTAGTATTGCACTGTGGTAT
Organism: Mixornis gularis; assembly: GCA_003546035.1. Taxonomy (NCBI): domain Eukaryota; kingdom Metazoa; phylum Chordata; class Aves; order Passeriformes; family Timaliidae; genus Mixornis; species Mixornis gularis. The sequence goes on from QVAJ01000203.1 coordinate 1,166,336, forward strand.
AAGAGGCAKGAAATACTGGACTGTGTCCAATAAAAGACAACAGATATGATACTTTGAGCATCCTACACAGGATAAGAGGCTGAGAGCCGAGATTTTTCAGCTTGAAAAGAGAAGATGGTCAAACACTGGAGCAAGTTTTCCAGAAAGCTTATGAAGTGTCCACCCTTGGAGAAGGTCAAAACCTGACTGGACAGGTTCTAATCAAACAGCTGTAGTGTACACTTCTTTGAGCATGAGCATAGGACTAGGCAATTGAAGGAATTTTTTTTCCAAACTCAACTCTTTTGTGATTTTTAGATTAGACAAGGGTAATTATAGTAATAAAAATGTTATGGATGTACGGTGCAACTGTTAGTCTTAAACAACTGTAGATATTTCAGACAGTTCTGTGTATCTTGAAGAGCACAACACTGCMCTGTCAGAAGAGGTGGCAGATTATATCTGATGAAGTCCTAGGTCTTTTGGCACTGGCATAAAAGACCCCTGAATTCTTCTGACAACTTTCTCAAAGGTCTGTCTCAACTTCCAGCAGTGTTCCTGTTTTCCAGCACTCCAGACTCAGGAATAATTTGGTGTTAATATTGCTGGAATAAAAAAGCTGATTTGTGTTCAGACCTTGCTAGATGTCTAGTATCTTGCTTCTTCATGCTGTGTGTATAGTACAGCATAGACCTCATATCCGTGAACATTGTGTGGAAAGAATAATAAATTGTATTTTCACAGTTTAGACCAATGCAAGGCATCATCTCCTTACTCTCCTTTTTGTGTGAAGGTCTCAAGGCACGGCTGGCACTGTGGGAACTATAAGCATAAATCACCATGGAAATCAGATTAGGGGAATATAGATAACCCCAAGCATGTGGAGAGACATTGTGCTTTATGCTAATGTTGCCAACCTGGATACTTATGTGGTAAAATTCATTATTTCCTTGAAAAAAAAAACCACCATAAAAATTAGTGGTTGTTTGTTTGTTTGTTTTTAATTTTGCTAAAGAGATCTACTCTATTGTGTAAAATGTTAGTGAAAGACCAGAGTTTTGACAAGGCCAAGGCAAATACTCTTGCGTAAGATATCTGCTAAATCAAAGCCTGAGGTTGCTTCTAGTCTTGGTTTGTTAAAGCTCACAGCAAGCTGGTGTCTTAACACTGTTGGTGCTTGAGAAACTGATGCAAAAGGTCAGYAATCTTCATAAGTTTCTGTTTGGGCCTGAAGCTTCAGAGGACARTTTTGCATTTGAAAAACAAAGCAAAGCAAATCACCACTCCATAACCTCCTCCCCTTCAGCAAAACCCCAAAAACTAAACAAATAAAAAACCCCCAAAAAACAAACAAACAAGACACATCCCAAGAGGAAAGAAACAAAATCAACAAACAGACCCAACCAAACATGATCCTTGCTGAGACTGCATGAAAGATGCTGCAACTTTCATGCTAGTGGAAGGTTAATTAAAAATCCCAAGCAAACAAGTAAGAGAAAGCTGAAAATACGAAGTTATAAAAAGTCATATTGAGAAAGATAMACTGTGATAAGGTCAAACTACTGTCACGACTTTCCGTCTTCTTTGAAAAGTCTCTGCTTGATCCAGTGCATTTGCTGTAATGCTTTACTAGAGTGTATCTGTTGCTGATACCTTTCTTTTATAAAAGTGGGCGAGGAAAGATCAATGATAGCTACCTTTCTTTTATAAAAGTGGGCGAGGAAAGATCAATGATAGCTTAAGTGCTGTGCTCACATTTCCTTCAAGTGACGCTTGCAGTATTTCATAGTGGTGCCCCATTTCAATTCTACTTCTCAGTTTGCTTGCAAGAATCATGAGAGATGGCATGTAAAATTTAAACTTTTTTGYCTCTGTGAACTCTTCTGTGTCTAGTACAACAAGCACTACAGAATCAGGACCTTTGTACATTATGAGGATGTTTTTCTGAAGGCTAGGAAATGATGCATATACATCTGCTTAAATTTGGTACTACTTATATTTAACTTCTATTTACTTCAACTGTCTACAACTAAAATGAAACACATTCCAGTAAATTTATTAAAAGTGTCCATAATTTTATGTCCTACCCCCTCACCATCCTGTCTTTCACAGTGGAGTAGATCTATAAGTGTTGATCCTGGACTTTCTCACAAGACAGAAATAAAGTGTGTTTAAAATTCCTAAATTTCAATTAATGCCTGAGTTTTTATTAGGCATTAAAGAACAAGATTTTTGTGCTTCAAAAGTTATTTATGTACTGAAAGTGGGAGTCTATGAAATTATGTCCAGAATAAAATGTCATACATCAGAAAACTAATTATTTCTCTATGAATGCATAACGACCTAGCTATCGCATCTGCAAAGCAGGTCAGAAAYAAAAGCCATGTATTTGGGTATTGTATGACCTGAAAAGATTTKGTCATGACCTTGCTATGTATAACCCTAAACCACTTCCAGGATTTGCCGTTGTTATAAATTTCAAGTAATACTGTTGCGTTCCTTCCTCTCCTTGCCTCAACCCAACTCAACCCAATACAGTATTCTCTTCATTTTCCCATAATGCCACTACGGAATTACTTATGTTTCTTCAGGGCTGAGAGGTTTATGAAATATTAGCCAAAAYGCACCCACCAGTATTTGGGGTTTTAATATCTAAAAAAAAAAAACAAAACCCAAAAAAACCCCCAAAAAAATCACGTTGAAACCTGGAGCCTTTCTCTAATCAGCCACTGGTAGATTTAGAATTCAGTTTTATGGAAGAAGCAATCTTTATATATATTTAATTCAACTAGATTCTTCAGACTTTGGGTTGACTGGGACAAGGAAACTAAAACTAATGTCTAGAGAATTATGAAAAAATATATAATTAAAAAGGAGAAAAATAAAATTGCATTGCTTTAAATTTCAACTTGACTAGAAACTACTGTGAGTTTGTATGTTTATTACCAAATTGATTATTTCCTTAATCCTAGTGAGATTTTCCTTTTTGTGTATTAAGTTCTTCATGTCAGCTCTGTTACCAGTTTGACTATACCCTTGCCTATGCTGGAACTAAAGTCTAAGGAGCAGGTCATGTGTAGAAAAATTAATACAAAAATAATTTTTTGACAGTTTTTGTTTTTATATAAGGACTTCACTTCGCGAACTTTATGATTCTTCCTTGATCTAGTATATTTATACAAGTAGCAATAAYGTATTTTAGCTGATTTTTTCTTCCAAAAAGCTGGCACTGCACAGGTATTCTAGGTGTTAATCTATTTCCTGAAAATCCTAGATGAGCATTCCTGTCTGAAACGTCTTACCTCCCCCACCCCCAAACTTGGTGCAGTTCTGAGAAGGAAGTGAGGCTGGGGATCCTCTCCTCATACAAAATACATTACTAGATCTTACAGTCTCAGCTTCCAAAAGAGTTGACAGTTCTGCTGCCTTAGATATCAGTGAGGCACACTGATAAGTCTCCAGAAACAATAGCATAAGCTTGTTGCTATGTCCTGTGGAGGTTTTCTCTGTTTGTCTGATCTGTTGCTATTGAGTTAATCCTATTGCTCTAGCAATTTTCACACTGCTGCTTATAAAATGATCTTTAAAACTATTATTCTGATGAGCTTAACGTAATTATGTTGTATGTACATGAGATTGTTACAAGTCTTTATTACCAACATTAGTTAAATAGATTACCTAACAAATTAATAATGCATTCCTTAAAAAGCTGTCCACGTGTAATTATATATAATTTAGAAAAAGCTCAGAAGATGGTGTGCTAGTTTTTTTCTACAGTATGGTATTTCTTACATGGTTGAAATCAATTTAAAGTATAGGTATTTGTGAGTTTCCAAATTATAATTTTGCCTGTAGAAGTCAACTATTTGGCATTGATGCTATGGAAATATTTCTGCTGGAGATCATACGAAGCCTGTGAAAAATATTGCATGAAGTCAAACACTATACTCAGTTACAGAAATAAACTGGAGAAAAGCTCTGTCTATTTTAAGCCAGATGTAGACTTTGGTTCATSATCTGGTTGCATGAGTACTTAACAACACAATGATCTGATTTTGCAAACTTAAATAGTCCACTGCTATATATGCAAATCTTCTAACAAGGGGTGCTCTTTTTTTAGAGATTTCTGGCAGCTTTAGTGAGTGTGTTACATGAATCTATAAATACAAAATATTTGTTGCACATTTTAATGTATGACTTTCTAGACCAGAATTTTTACTAAGCTTAGAYAGAGTTGCAAGGATAATGAGAAATATGAAACTGCAGAGGGCTATATTTTTCAAAGCAAAGATGGCTCTTTTCCCAGAAATGATCTATTGCTTAGTTTTTTAGTTGATACAAAATAAGATATTTCTCAGTTGCTACTGACTTGTGATGTATCCATAAGGAGTCTAGTCATGGTGATTGGTGGGCTCCTTGAGTGAGTTCTTGTCTCAGAAACCCAGACTTCTGAGACCTCTTTTCTCTTAGCTCTAAAGGGAGACTGATCTCTTTATGTAAATGCTTTTATTGTGTGTGCTGAGCTGAGTGGTATGAAAACCTCTGAAGAACTTAAAACTGTTTTACTAAACAKATAATGTTGGTTTCTAGATGTATCACTCAAAGTGGTGAGGGCTATACAAGGTGACAAAGAGATTTTAGCACTGAAATGTGTGTTGTTAATACCATGGAGATTTCTCTGGGGATCTTTGCACTACGATGTTACCTACTTGTTCATTTAAAGCTTTTTCTTGCACTTGAGTCTACTGGCATTCRAAGTCCAAATATTTTCTCTTTTTTTAGAAATCCTTTTATGTTTTTACTGGGCTGTACCACGAGGACAAGAGGTAGAAATGAGAGCCTAATGTGAGTTTAAGACTTTTGGACATATGCCTCTAACACAGAGTTTACAAATTCTGGAAGGGAGCACTCTCTACTCTGACAACAGAAGAGGAATATTCAGTGAGTCAGAGAGGAGTCAGGACACCTTGGATATACTGGTCTCTGCAATAGAGCTGTGACAATCTATGCRCTTTTATAAGAAGAATTAACAAAGCTTTTCAGGCATCTGTTGATGCTACAGTCACCATATACCAACCTTGGTGGATGCAGGTGAGTTTTTTCTCTATCACCAACATAACTTCAGTCTGGCTATTGGATCAGTGCATGATTGTTCTCATAAAAAGATAATTTATCAGCTAGTCTCTCCTTACTGATTTCACAGCTACCTAATTCATTCGTTTTTCTGACACTGAAAATTAATTTCCTATGTCCCTTGATGTTTTTGATGTCATTTTATGACGACTAATAAGAATCATCACAGTCATTTTGAAAAACAAATAAAACCTGAATGCAAGTCTAGGAGAGAAAAACTGAACTCTCTGGAGGGAAACATCCTTCTTTTCCATCTTAGCAATTACAAGTGTGATCCTTTGTTGTCCTGGGATTGAACTGATGCCATATCACACAGCCAAGAGCAGGATGAAAGCTCCAGAGGGAAGACACAGCCTCCGTTCTGGAAGAAAATACCACTAGCTCCTCATCCTACTATGATAAACACTGTGAAAATGAAATATAGGGAAGCACAGGCTTAGAAGAAATCTCCTGTGGAACACTTACAAAGCTACTCACATGCAGCCARCCACACTCATGCAGGCTGTAGTTTTGTTGATACAACTCTGTGCTGCTTCCCTTGCTTGGGTTTACTCTATTTCAGATGTAGAACTTTGCATTTTTTTTTGTGGGAACTCATCACATCTTATTTGCCCAGGAACCCAAAGAAAGCCATTGTGCTAATTTGTGCAAAAATGTGTAAATTTTGCTGTTACACTTCCTTCAAGGAGTTACAGTAGGAGAAGCTCTTTTATGGCTTACTTGCATATTCTGCCCTATGACTTTAATGCCCTTTACAGCAAGTTTTCAGGGCTAAAAAGTTTCACCATGCTTAGAAATTWAAAAGCATGTCTCATACAGCCCCTAATTTTCTCCTTTTTGAGAATTTTCATGTATATTCAATCATCTGAAGCAATTTAATCTACTGCAGTGTTGTGGAAACTACAGCTCCTTTCTCCTTGAACTACTTTTAGTGCTTATCCAAATTGAGCTATGAAAGGAAAATCTGGGCCAGTTCATTTACTGAGCTTGGTTACTCTTGTGTTTAATATTCTCTAATGATCCACTAGTGTATTCCTGAATGTGTGTTGTTATCCAATAGATTATAGCACAGATACCTAAGCTGCATAACAAAAGCAAAGTAGCTGCTGGAGAGGGATGACTATTAAGTAATATATTCATGAGCAGCTAGTCTCAGTTTGGCTGTGTCCACAGATTATCTGGATCTTTTTAATTTAAGAACCTTGATGGACACAAAATGTAACTGATATKAAAATCTCCTAGAAATAATTGATGAGGCAATGTTCTCTGAGGAATAAGAATTTGCTGTGCTCTGTCTTTAGCTTCTAACAGATATGAATAAACACAAATATTGCATTGTTTTTGGCAGAGTGCTGTGGTAACACCTAGTGTGTAATGCTCCCAGGATTTTCAGCTCTGGCAGTTGCAGCTTTCACTTGTCTGGAAAATTTGCTTTTAACTCGACATTAAATGAACATGAATGAGGCTGGTCATTGGTGAGTGAGTAATCCATTATTCTGTAAATGCAGACGACACCATCGAGTTCTGCCTAAGAACTGAAATTGTCTACTCAGCAAGGAAATGATATTAGAAGCCAAAACTTGATTGAAAGTAATACATTCAAAGAATGTTTCTTATTTATATTTCAGAACATATTTCTGAAATACAGATACAACAAACTAAAGCATTCTTCCATCTTTAAAWTGAAATAGTATAGCTCTCTTTCTATCAGGATGTTGGATAACCATTGTTTTCCCAACCAGGAATAGTTGGACAAAGTCAGCATAAAACCAATCTTCTTCTTGTGTTTATTTGGATTTCTTAAAAATCAAACCAGATGGACAAAGCTCCTTCAGACTCTTTTCTTTAYCTGGTAGACAAAAAGGAAGAAAAAACTTGATTTCCCTCTGAGGTCACAGCTGAAGATGAACTGTGTAAACTGTGACCAGACTAGGTCTTCAAATACTATTATTTAGGAAGTTAATTTTATTTGCATACTGATGTTTTTGTTTAGGTGAGTAGGGAGAAGTTCAGCATATCAATTCCTTTCTCTTAGTTAACTGTCTCAGAAATGAAGAGCTGGTAGTTTCTCCATCTTGAGAAATCTCCAGGCAAATGATGTCCAGAAACATCAGCTGAGACATTTCACTGAAACAGGACTCTAGATAATTTTATAATGAAATATCTAGCATCTACAAAAGAGCATATAAGTAGAACTCTTAACAACAAATCATCCCTATATTAATAAAAATGCAGCAAAACAAAAATGGATGCCTGTGTGCAAATGTAACAGCAGCACCTTTGGAAGCAAYATGATCCATTAAAATTGTGGAGTTTTGGATCTGTCTGAGACCTGAAGGTTGACATCTAACCTGTTTTAATGAAAGATTTTGTCTATTGATATCTTCATTAACTAAATTAATTTTGTATAGAGTAAGTATAAAAGTTTATTTCACAGATGATTCCTSTTCAGAATTAGATCTCTTCCAGTACATGTAATTGTAAACCATCTGTCTAATTCCATATGATAAAAGAAAGTGAAAATTGAGTAGTTTGAAACAAAGGAGTCTTGACACATCTGAAAGAATGAAATACAGTTYGAAGAGTGGGAACAGAAAATAAGAGATGAAGGGAGAGGACAAAATAGCCACAGTTCCCCTCTGGAATGTAGACTCCACAGATGCTTTCTTATAGGCAAAAAGTAATTTCAGAAAATAACTGCCGTGAACTTAAGGACACACTCATATGAGTGAGCTAATAKCCAGCATTATAAATAGGTATCAATGACGTTTACTTTATGTTGCACAAACCCCCACACTTAGTGCTTTTATTACATGTAATGACCATATCATCACTGTCTCATGAGACCTACAAGGTGCTGCTTAAGAGTAGGACAGGTCTTTGGATTTTTTTCTTTTTCTTTTACTGCAGATCTTATATATCTATCTGTTACAAATTATTATTTTCCTTGAAAGTGCTGATCACAATGTCAATGATCCTCAGCTTTTTCCTGTTTCTGTTATTTTTTATGAAGACAATTGCATTTGTATTATGTTGTAGCTTAGCTTTCAGTAGAAATAGTAATGTGTGCATTMATACATGTATATTACACAAATCAACATATTATCTATGTATCCAAACTWATATGCATATATTAATGCACTGAGACAGGAATGTGAGGAGGAGAAAATTGTTTTACTAATGAACATTTGATATTTGCTTTAAGGTCTTGTAAACAAAATAATAACTAGGTACTTARGTGCTGGTAGAAATTGAGTATTGTGGAAAAGAGATACAATCCAACTTGTCTACTGTTTTCACCTTGTTGCAGAGTTGTTAATAGGGATGCACTCTTTAAATTGAGTAATAGCTGTTTAAAAAAGTCTATTGATAGAGACTTTCATCTGTAAAGAATCTACTGAATACAGTTCCTAGGAGAGCATTTTTTTGTTTGATTGTCCATAGCATAAAGGAGAGAGGAGTTTTTGTCAAAATGTGTAAAACCACAGAATTATAGAATTAATAAGYTTGGAAAAGACCTGTAAGATCATCAAGCCAAACCATTAACCCARTATTGCTGTGTTCACCACAAAACCATGTCCCCAAGTGTCGTGTTCACACACCTTTGGAGCACTTCCAGGGAGACCGATTTCACCACTTCCCTGGGCAGCCTGACCACCCTTTAGGTGATGAAATTTTTCCTAATATCCAGTCTAAACCTCCTCTGGTGTAGCTTTCATCCTGTCACTTGTTACCCCCACCTGGCTACAMCTTCCTTTCAGGCAGCTGTAGAGGACAAGCAGGTGCCCCCTGAGTCTCCTTTTCTCCCGGCTGAGCAACCCCAGCTCCCTCAGCTGTTCCTTGTAAATTCTGYGCTCCAGACCCTTCTCCAGCTCTGTTGCCCTTCTCTGGAAACACTCCAGCATCTCAAATACTTTCTTGCAGTGAGTGGCTCAAAACTGAACACAAGATCTGAGGTGTGACCTCACCAGTATTGAGTACAGTGGGATGATCTCTGCCCTGGTCCTGCTGGACACAGAATTTTTTGCCACAGGCCAGGATGCCATTGGCCAGCTTGGCCACATGAGATGAGAATACTACTAGGAGAGCATGCCAGAGGAACTGAAGTCAAATGCATGTTGGTGACTGCTTATAGAAATTAATTTTGCATGTGTAATGTAGGAAATTTGGAATTGTATTGGCATGTTCATAGAACCAGATCAGGAAGAYTGCATGTCATCTGCGTATTCTACTCATTAAATTAATAAAATGCTAATCAAATTTGCTATTGTAAGTTCCGTTCTCTTTAAATTGTGGTTGGTTATGAAAATGACTTCAGGATATAGCATAAATTCCCATGTAGCTGTCACTCTGTCTCATTTTCAAAACACAAAACAAAATTTAAAAGGGCTGAATTTTTTTTTATTCATTAGCATTACACACGTTATTATTTTCCATAGATAAAAGAGGAAAGAACAAAGTATGTGTGACCACAGGGTCAACTATGTTCCTTAATGTATTTCTGACAGAGTTCAACAAGAAAACAAGTCCCCTTGCAGGCTGGACTGAAATGAGAAATTTCCATCATGGCTGCGTTACTGAAATAGTTGTTGTTTGCTTCCTTTAATTGCACATTTAAATATATTCCTTTCCTATACCTTTAAATGGAGAGAATCTCCAGATCTCAGCCAGCCCTCTTTCCCCTGATTCCCTTGTTGTGGGTTAACACAGGTGGGCAGGTCAGCACCACACAGGTCACTCCTCCACCCTCAGTGGGATAGGGAAGAAGGGAAAAAGAGTAAAATCAAACAACACCTAGCCTGTTTCTAAGTAAAAAGTGGCTTACCTCCCTAAACTCCCTTTCCCTTTTATTGCTTAACCTGGCATTACACAGYATGTAATATCTCTGGCTAATTTGTGTTTCCCTTGCAATCTCCTGCATGAGCTCCATCCTATTCACTGTGGTAGGGCAGACTGAAGCAGCGAGAGTCTTGGTACAAATGTTGCCTAGCAAAAGCTAAACAGGTTTTCTATGTGTCTCGTTTTGGCCTTAAATCTAAGCCAGCACCACAAAAGCTGCTCCGAAGAAAGCTAACTCTGTCCCAGCTAGACTCAATACATCCTCACAAAACGCATATTTCTATCAGATAGATAAAATCAACAACCTAGGAATCCTTTTCTTCTACAACTGATGGAGTAGAAGACAGAAATATTGTGGGGGAAGAGATGAGCAGTAGGAAATCTCTGGTTTTCCCTCTTTCTTTAAATAAGACAGAAATCAGTTCAAAATATATGGACTAAACTCTTTAGTGAGTTACAGAGGATTAACTCTGTGAGAGAGCATATGTTTGATGAGGATAATATCTGACAAGCAAATCTGACAAGCATAATGTTCACAAGATCCCAGCATCTAAATGTGGGCTTAGTTGAGGAAGGTCTCAGTCATTTTCAGTCTGCTACTCAGGAAAAAAAGTTTCTGCAGCCTCAGAAGGACCTGACAGACAGATAAAGTGCTGATCACAGAGACAAATAGAAAAGAGATAAAAGAGAATACAAAATATTGAAGAAGGGGGAGAAGAGGAGGGTCAAATCTGAGGTCTCTCTTTGTAGCATAGGAATATTATGCAAAGAATCACTTTTATCATTATTAAATGTTCTGTACCTACATTCCTGACAAGTTGATGAGAGAAAAGGTGCTAAAAAGAGAACCAGGAAATTTTCATTATGTGTAGATTTCCAAGCAAATCAATTATATAATATTGTGGATAATTTACAAATAAAATTGCAAATGACAACATTATGACTTCTGTGTCTTAAAAGCTTTCTCTTTTGTTAGGGCCATCATTAGCTTCATTATTTTGGACTTTGACTCCTCCAGAGTAGGTAATGTGTTTAACTGCAAAAGAACTGATCATCATCAGCACCTTCTACTTTCAGAGCTCCTTCCTTCCTTCATGGTTAACGTCTTTAAGTTCTTTCAAACTTCAGGCTATTACAATAGCTCTTTCCAAAGGAATATTTCAGTAACATTTTTGAGTTCTAGAAACTCTGTCAGAGCCAATGGGTAGGTTTTTTAGCTTAGCTGTTTGTYGGAGACACTTAGCATAAAGTTATCACTTGGAATCTTCCACAATGAGTAATAAAAAATTTGACTAACCAACCGAATTCTGTCAGTTTTGACTTCAAATTCACCACTGAATTTGTTAATGTTTGGTGTTCTCYTTCTCCTGCCTTTGGAGAGTGGGAAGATGCTACTGTCAAAGTTATATGGACACGTCACTGTTGAGAGGAATGGAGAGCTTCACCTGTTAGGGATCTGTGGGGGTTTGAAGCTCTGAAACTCTCTCTTCCTGTCCTGCACTTGGATCTTTTTGAGCCTGACATGCTGGTGGGAAATGGGACTGACTTCCTGAAATCTTTCTTTTTTTAGACCTTCTGTAAAATTTTCTGTAGTGGAAGCCCWGTTGTGCCATTGTTCCAGGCAACTCTGATCAACGTTGCTCAGTAATTGGAGCCTTATCAGAGAAGCTGAGGTCTCAGGAAATTGAGTAACACGTTTCCCAGCCTGGCCATTTAGGGCAGATGTTATTTCCTTCTGCTTAAGGTATTCAGAAATGAGTGTATGTGTGCGGGGAAGGGGTGGGATTTACCAATTAATCTAGAAGCTCTAAGAGTACAGGAAAGAGAAGGAAATCAGATGACCATGCCTGAAAAAGGTTTCTTTTCTCGTCACTCTTTATGGATGACAGAGCAAATCAAATGCTTCATAAATGTCTTGCACTTACTGTAAGGCTCTTTGCATTTGCTCCTTGACATAGCATTTTATTCAGTGATAAATATAACACTCTTTGGTTCAGATAGTAAATACTGTACCTTTTATTCCACATGGCTCCCCAGAAGAGTTTGGGTTTTTTTGTTTTTTCTGTAGTATCACAACTGTAATTAATATTATTACTGRCCAAAAAGGAATTCTCCGTTCATTTCTCAATATTATTTCAACTGTTCCATAGCTCATTCAAATGCATTTTCTGTCATAATCTACTCTAGTGTTCTAAATAATACGCTTTTTCCTTTCTAAAATACTTTTCTTCCGTAAAAGAAAAATAAAATATTTTAAACGCCTTAGAACTGATTCCACCTCTATTTTGTTTTAAGAGTAAAGCCAAATAGCATCAGCCTATTCTAAATTCCAATAAAACCTTAATCTGTGTTATAGAAATATTTCTCATGTGTATATCATAAGTACATAAACACTTTCATTGCCCAGGTTTATGCATGCTGTTTTCTCTTATAATAAATCAATCATATTTTTTCTTCCCTCATTAAAATTCTTTCAAATATGTTTCATTTTTCTTTGTCACTGTAATTTCAGGTTCTTAAAAAGTGAATTTTCTTAGACAACTTATCTTCAATGCTTTTAACTTTTTAATAAAATAAACATGTAGCAAGATGTCTAACTCAGCCAGTAAGTAATGCAGATAACAACATTATCCTTTGAATGTGAAACAGCTTTATTAATTCTTAACCAGTAATATCATCTTGAAGTATTCTCCTTCATCTACTGATATTAAAATGCATCTACACCTTCTCTAGTATCCTTTGTAGATGTTTTTATAAACTGAAAATGGTCAGTGGCTCTTCCAGGAGGCTGAGATGAACAAAATTTCATCAGAAATTGGATGGGGTAGAGGGAATTGAAAACATCAACATGTTCAGCTTAGTATCTTTTGAAAGATGTCTATGAAGTTTATACAACAGAAGTCATAATTAAGATTAATAAGTAAAGCCAAGCTTTATAAGTAATAACTYCCTATTAATTATTTTGTAAGACATTCATAGTTAAAAAATGCAACCTATTTCTTGGTTTGCCTTCACGGAAGCACATGATAAACATTCCAGTTAGCTCCCCAGGGTGGGGAGAGATGCCTGTTTAYAAAAGAACATCTTAAAAATATGTCATACAGATGAGTTTCCTCTGCAGATGACTTATGACCAACTAAATAAGCAATACTGTACAAAATGATAGGGGTTTTTTTTTCTAGTAAATAACTGTCTTCTGGGTTTGTTTTTGTTTTTTTTTTTAGATACTGTGGTCAGGCATTTGTTTTAGAGACCATTTAGAAAACAAGGTATTACATAAGTTTATTTGATGAATGAAACTGCATACTCATTCAAGTTATGTTTAGAGATTTACAAAACCAATTTGCAACTCCTTCTATCTTTATCTGTTATCTCATTAATGCTGCTTGCTATTTTTAAAGAGGTTTTTACTGGATGTATGATCTATAAGTTCAGCAGCAACAGCTCTTTTTTCCTTCTAATTCTGCAGAACCATATTGCTGCATTATAAATACTTTCCTCTAATACTGTCAGGAAATTAGAAGGGAAAATTAGATTTTTTTTTCTTGTAGTGGTGAAATAATTTACCTCTGCTTACAAGGAAGTTTTTAGAGAAGTTACTTATAAGTAGAAATGTAATTGTATGCTGTCAGCTACTGAATCAACTAATATTTTTTATTGGCACTAAAATGTAATAAGAGTCACTGTATCAGAGTTCATTAGACTATGGTTCTGATGCAAAAAGTGTAAAACTTTAAGGTGGAAAGAAGCTTGATCATCTTTTTCTTCCTACACTTCAAATTATATTGGCAAGTATAATGCTGGGTGGTTTTATCCTCCAYTCATTTTTGTAGATAAAGGAATATAATTTTGACTCTAAAGCTGGGGCTATTGCTTTGATATTTGCTGGCTTAATGAATATTTCCAGATGACAGCCTGAGGGTGAAAAGTTGTGTGATGTTGTTGACATGTTCAGCCCCAACACAGGATGTGGAAGAAAGCAGGTTGACTGTAAGATATTGGTTTTAACCTAAAATKATACATTATTTTGCTCATATATGCTTTTCCTAGTAGCCATTTCACCCACRTGCATTCAATTATCTGCCATGGCAGAGAATGTGTTGTTCTGTATTTAATACCTTGTAACATCTTTGAAATTAGTCTATTTCCAGTGATTTGTGAACCTGTCTTCCTCATCCCAAATCTGCCCTTTTTTACCCTATGACAGTGGTTTTTTTATTCCTTTATGAAAATATATCCAGGGTCATCACATGGTTTTGACTGAGCAAATTGAATAGAGTGTAGTCACTCAATATTCTTGTCAAACCTATTTCTTAGACTGAATTTCTATTTGAGTGATGAGCTCTGTTATTTCCCAGAGAGGTTGTGAATTCTGTGTCTCTGGATATTTTCAGAGACTGACTAGAGAAAAACGGTGAGCAACCTTTAGATATGAAGTTAGACCTGCTTTGTCTAAATAACTAGACTGTTGGACCAGATGAACTCCAGCTGTGCTTTGCAATATATATTATTGCTTGATTCCAGGTRCATGAGCATTCTTTAGATCACAAAACGTGAAGTATGTCTACAAACAAAACCAATRAAAGTCACTACATGAAGTAAGATCTTTTGGGTAGTGATTCTTACCTATCACTGAGATGTCTGACTAGCAGCATGCATAAGTTTTAAATATCTATAATTTGTTATTAATATAGACAAACATTTTAACAATTCTGATTTTCAAAGAACCTTGCAGTTGCTACAAACTGGCAGAAATTAAAACTTGAGACATTAGATCATCTTTGAAATTGTGTGAAATAGATAAGTAGAAGTTTTGAGGAAAATAGAAATTATGTGTAGTTCAGTGGATTAGAAGTTATCTTTCCAGTATGACTGTGACATATTCCCTACAGTGAATAAAAGTGTGGTAAGCATTAAAAAGCCAGGCARTCTCCTTTGATGCAGTATTTGAAGCACAAAGGAGTTGAGAGTCTCTTGTGATATTGGTAAAAGTACAAAGGTTATCAGTATAAAGTCCTGGGAACAGTTTTGCGAAGTGGAGTAGGTAAGGGAAACAAGTGCCTTGCAATTTTTTTGGCATCATCACTACATATAGAGAACTGAGAAAGTCAAGGTTCAACCCAAAGCCAAAACTGCCATTAGAAGCATTGAAACATGACACCAAATCACTGGGAAGCAGCAAAAGCTGATAGCCACAGCTGTGGGTCTGGCATGGTAGAGGCTGTTGCATATCCCAGCCACAGTTCCAGCTGTCTCTGGGCCTTATTTCTATTTCTTATTTCTTTCAATGYGTACCCTTTTGCTGTACTCTCTAGTGTGTCTTACACTCCTTGGTCTAAATGCTATCAACAGATTCCCAAGGTGAAAAACAGGTAGTGACAATGTTTGTTGGTATTAAATAGACTATTGTAATCTGTTACTTGTATGGTAAATGTCTTCTAAAATTTCTAATAATCTCAAGGTGTTCCCACACTACTGAAAACTTCTGCACTACCTTTTAGCAAAAATACATTATGAACATGGTTGTCCAGACATAATACATCAGATGTAGCAAGAAGCTGACAACTGATTATGTTGTTTCCCAGAAAGAAAGTAGAGAGTGGACACAATAAGATAGGGCTCAGAATATCACTTTGACAAGTTCCCCTCAAGTTGGGTCCTATTTTTGAGTCAAAACATATTGTGCTATAACTTTAATTAGTTATAAATAGTGCAGTTTGCCCAGGTGATTTGGAAAGAGAACCTTAAATTATWAGGACTTTGTTGTGGTTTAGCTCCAGCTGGCAGCTAAGAACCCCACAGCTGCTAAGAGACTCACAAATATTTTTGTGAAGGGAAAGTGAACCAGAAGAGTTAATGCAAGAAAACTCATGGGTTGAGATAAGTGCAACTTAGTAGGTAAAGCAGAAACYATGCACRCAAAGCAAAGCAAAACAAAACAAGGAATTCATTCACCACTTCCAATGGGCGGGCAGCTGTTCAGCCATTCCCAGAAAATCAGGGCTTCATTATATCTGATATAATATCTAATATCATAATATCTAATCAGGGCTTCATTGTATCTGTTTTGGAAGGCAAATATTACTACCCTGTATGTCCCTTCCTTCCTTCTTCTCCAGCTTTACGCACCCAGCATGATGTCCTACGGTATGGAATGTCCCTTCGGTCACGYGGGGTCAGCTGCCCCAGGTATGTCCCCTTCCACCTTCATGAGCACCCCCAGCCCCCCTCACTGGTGGAGCACTATGAGGAGCAGAAGATGCCTTGTTTCTGTGTAAACACTGCCCAGCAGCAACTGAAACATTGATGTGTGCACCACAGATCCAGTGCTTTCAGCTCAAACCCAAAGCACAGCCCTACACCAGCCACTCTSAAGAAAATTRCCCTATCTCAGTCAAAACCAGCACAAACTTTAATGATGCACTCATGCTACTCAGGACTCCTTTGGCTCACACTAATGAAATCCACAGTATAATTCAATTATCTGCTGCAAGAAAGTTACAAACATGGCATATTGACCTTTATTCAGAGCAGTCATGCAGTTCTAAGATAAGACAATTGAGTGAGAATGTAAGAGCTTCAGCAGGARGAAACAGAAAACGTAGGCTTAGTCATTCACTTAACAATTGACAATCTAATAAGAGTCCCGGAAAAAATTCTACAAGCACTTATAAATCTTGATGCATTTGCAGTTCATTTCAGTACTGTCTCCTATGAATATTGTAGSTACTGAGATGAGATATGATTTGCCTGTATGATAGCAACTAATAAAAGTTGATGGAATGGAGGTAAAAGTTATCAAACCATAGTACTCAGGGAAGTGAGAATATAAATTCATGGAAATTTTCCCAAGAATCTGTCCAAGTCTGTCTGGGGTGGAAAGTGTTTTAAACCATTAGCYAACTAGACATGGTGCTGTGTTTTGGAGTAGTGAGTGACACACATATGAAAGCAAAACACAGACCAAACAGARAAGAGGTCATGAAAAATATCTGATGTTTCAGACAGTCATTTGTTTGAAAAATTTTGCCAATATCTATATAGAASCATCACAGCTGGAGTTCTGGAAGTAGATAAATAGGCAGATAAAGCAGCATTCCTGGCAAACCTGAGCTGTTATCTCATATTTCATTTATGTAGCTATTCCAGAAAAAAATAAGTCAGTTATCATGTTTTTATCCAGGCTCTCTACTTTGGGTAGCTAAWTCAATAACAAGAACCACTGAAGCTCTAGTAAGTGTGGGGCAGTGGGAAGGAAAATGGAAGGAATACACAACAAACTGTTCATGAACAGGAAACGGTGTAGTATGGGGAATCACTACTATCACATCTATGGAGGAATAATAAAAATTTAGAATTCAGTAGGCTCCCTTGAGCCAGCTTTTGGAAGCATTCATCGGTAGCAAAATTTTAAAAAAAAAGAAGATTCAAATCACAGTGTTTCCACACTGGGTAAAATTTTGTCACTTTAAATAAAWGTGACAAAAGTGGTGTATGATAAATAGATGGATTCCCAGATGAATCTGCTTTAGCACAATTGTATCTGGGGGGTTGGTGAACTCTCCTTCTCAAATGTGTTTGTTAAAAAAGAACAGAATATTTAAGGGAATAAAGATATGTTTTGCCCACACTCTTTATCTCTGTTCAGTGTTCAGGCATAAAAGGAAAATCTATCAGCTCAGTTAGGAGAGTGACAGTTCTGTACATAAATCTATAAACCAGTAGACCAGAGTAAGAACATCCCTAGAGAAGTCTTTGTAGTTTTGCGTATTCCTTCTTTCTCTGAGATGCTGTATCTTTTCCCATGTCTTGGATGTGTTTCAGGAATGAACTTCAGGCAAACAAAAATAATAATATTGGAAAAAAAAAMCCCAGCTGGTGTTTTGGAAGCAGATTGATTCCCAATGCAATGTTGACCAGAGTATTTACTAATACATTTATTATTTTGATTAGACACAAAATATCTACTTAAAAAGGCACTAGAAAATTTTTAATAAATCAAGATATTCTGCTCTCAGAACAAGACTACAAAAAACCACAAAAGAGGGTATGAGTACAAGCAAAATTGCACCATTAGTATTGAATAACTCYTTAACACCTATTTCTCTTTATAGTAACACTAATTGTTTGCCCTTAGAGTTTAAGTATCATGACTTGTTATATAACAACTTCACAAAATTCTCTCCCTGTTTTGTCCTCTTGCTTCATACAACAAAAGTATTTTATGAGATCTTGTGTTTCTGCTGAACTGGAACTTGCAAGGGGATGTTGGAGTCTGAATCTAAGCAGGAGTAAGAAACCCTTTTTGAGTTGAGCAAGGACAATACAGAATCACAGGTAAAAAATAAAATTAKATTAAAACAAAATACAATAACATAGAAATCATAATAAAGCTGACAAATTTACTATGATTATCCCCCAAGCAATGCTATATAGTGAATTCCATGTGCTTTTTCTGATTGTGCATTTAAATGTAGGAACTTAAACAYTTTAAGCAGACAAAACTATGCCCTATATGCCAAAACTATGCCAAAACTATTCCTTCCAAGGAAGCTGCTATCTATGCAAAAGGACGACCAGAGTTTTAAGACTGATGGGACTTGGTAAATGGAGTAGAGTCCTAGCTGTATTTGTCTGAAGGGGAATATTAAGGGGAGGCCACAAAGAGTGAAAACACAGCTGGATGGAGACCATTAATGATTTCTTGATGAACCAGCTATAATTTCATTAGTAGATTTTACAGAAATATGTTGCAGTCTTGAACACTTGGGACATTTTTGTTTAAAAAAAAGTCACTGCTGCTGGATAAAAACTGTATTAGATCTCTCCTGCTTTACAGAACTTTTTCACTACAAAGAAAACCCCAGTYGTGCATCTCCTGTGCATATTAACATGGACATAATGGATATTGTCTTTGACTGTTTTTGAATTTTTATACCATTTTATTTGTAATGTGTATGTATATATACTCTTGTAATTGTAGTTGAAGTAGAGCTTTCGAACCTGTGGCTGATTGGCATGACTTCTCTCTTGGAGGGAAGTCGGAGTTTTAAAGTGGGATCAGCATTAATGTGCTCCTGTCTGCAATTTGTGAGTCAGCTGAAAATTATTACCTTGTCCTAAAACCAGATAATACACTAATGTTAATTAGAGACATTGAACTGTTTGATTAATTGAGACAATGAAACTATGTGAGGTACTGTGTTCYGGGTTTATTTATTTAACATGCATTGCAACTGTGCATTAAGAAGGAGATTGGAGTTTAACACTGACATATTGTGTCCTCAAAATCAATGTCATTGATCATAATTTCTTAAAAAAAAACAACCCAGTGCAAACATGCTTTAGACATTTAGGTTATCTATGAGCAAAATTAAACAATAATGACCCATAATTTAAACTATATTGTTTTATGGACTTTTCGAGGAAGTCTATGAAAGCCACATACAAAGCATGTAATTTCCAGGGGAAACAAACCTCTCTAAATGCTCTAAATGTTACCTATCTCAGTAAATGCTTCCTTTCCTTCAATCATAGCCCTTTATTTTCCCACAAAACTGCTTCCTACAATGAAGACCAAATATCAAGTTCTATTGTGTTTTCTGTTGTCAGTAGGAAGCAGAATCTTATTTTTTAACTCCTTGTGAACAGTTTTTCAGCTGTTGCTGAAATACTGTATGAAAGATGAGTGAAGAATTTTACAATGAATTAACATTGTTCTGCAACAAAAAGTGTCAAAAATCAACTAACCAAATAAACCCCCCCAAAACAACAACCCAAAATCAGTACAGATACAATATTAAATGATGCTGGACATTTTAGTTCAGTTAACTGAACACAATGGTGCATTTGAAATATTAGAACATATAGAAAAAGACAATTCATCTCTTCCTCCATGTCAGTAAAATTATTTTGTGGAAATGGGTATGTATTCTGAATTTTGCAGGACATCAGATGCCAGAGAGCATGCCAAAGTCAAATTTCTCTAGTTTACAAAGTCAGGTATAAAAATTTTTCTTCATCTGATTGTAATTCTGATTTTTCTTTTATACCTTATACTTTAAACATATCAAGAAATTCATTCATTTTGACATTTTTGCATKAATTTTTGAGTAACTGAAATGATGTATGAGAAAATCTGCCAAATTAAATAGTATTTTYACAGGCCTCTGCAGTCTTAAAATGGACATGAAAGAAAAATTTCCTTGAATCTCATGATTTTGGATGCCTTTAAGTGTGAAGCCTAATTTAAGAAAAGGGCTAGGGAGTTCTAAAATACCTTTCAATTGCTCACCTTCTTTAGTGTGATTTAGTTTAAGTTATACTGTATCATGTTATATAAAGTTTTATAAGCTGTATGATTCAGTCCAATGCTTTCTTCCCAAACGTACATTCATTACATCAGCATTAAAATTAAACAACCTAGTTTTCTAAAAGTGTAGAGGATGGAGTAGGATAGCAAAAAGACAGAAACAGGAGGTACCTTAAGAATCTGCAGATTATTGATGTATATCAGCTATAGCAGCTTTACAGTTGTGCGATAGTTCTCTTGCTCAAGGGTGTATGTGTTTAAGGCAAGCTATGAAATGTCGATGTGGGTCTGAAGACTTGTAAGAATAGAAATGACTTAGATATAAAATCTCCTTGCGTGAACATTTTCTTTCTTGGTTTCCTTGAAACCAAATGCTGCATTTGGATTCCTTTGCTATTTACCCCAAACATTCAGAACCTCAGGGCTAAACAAACAAGACATTCCCAGAATGCCAAAGTTTTCAGATTAAGTACATGAGGAGTACTTTGCTGGCATCAGAAAAGGAAATACGCTATCTGTGGAATTAGTGTATGGATAAATACATAATGAGTCAGAAAACATGATGATGGTAATCTTCCTTTCCCTGATTATTCCTAATAAGTCTATACATTCTGTATAAGGATGATAATATTGCTTGGAAACACTGAACTGAGCAGTGTGATTAAGTGCAGCTGCTGGAGAGATCTCAAAAAACGACATTTTAGACTTGCTTTTTTTTGCAACATAGTTGCCAAAAGTGAAGAAGTTAAACCACTTGTCAAACTCGAGTGCATGTATGATACACTTAAAATCTGAGCACTTACACTTTCCTTTGAAATTAAAAGCAATTTTTGCTTGAGTAGGGAATACATGGGAACAAACAAAAGGCAGACATAGATCTAGCTCTAGCAGCAATCAAAATAAAGAAGTCTCCATTCAATTCAAACTTGGAAATGCTTTTTTATACCACTTATAAGATGAATTTAGAGTCATTGCTATGCTCATTTGAGCTGAGAAAGGGCAKTCTTTTGAAAAAATACAGTTATACAGTTTTATATCCACTAGCTACTTTTGCTTGTGTTTAAAGTGACATCTCTGTCTGAATCCTTGCGGGGGGCCTTCCTGATATTCATAGATATTTTGTAGTCCTTTGTATCACATCTGTAATAGCTGCCTGCAACAGTACACATGGTGTGATTCTTGGGGTTGTCCTGTGCAGAGCCAGGAGTTGGACTTCTATGACCCTTGTGGTCCCTTCCAGCTCAGGATAKTCTATGATTCTAATGATGATGTAACTGCATAAAATTGCCCTGGCTGCAGCTTTGCTGTTTTTAATCTTGGCTTGGCTCTCATCATGGCCAAGGTAGATAGCTCTCCAAGGCAGCAGAACCCTGGGGACAGCGAAATGGCCTTGGCCTTGCTGCCTGTTTTTGTTATGTCAGAGCACCAGAAAAAGCCAGGAGACCTGATGCAGACAGACAGATGCTGCTAGGGCTGATGAAGGATCCATTGCCAGCAGCATCACCCAATGTTTCCTCTYCTGTATCTCTCATATTCCTGGCAGATGCCGCAACACCAACTCTCCACATACTTCCCTATCTTCCCCTCTTCCTCTTTCCCTTTCAGGTGTCAAAAACTCCTTAACTTCTCGTCTTCTCTTCCTTACAGTAATCCATTTCCTCAATGTGCAGTTCAAA
This sequence comes from Mixornis gularis, assembly GCA_003546035.1. Taxonomy (NCBI): domain Eukaryota; kingdom Metazoa; phylum Chordata; class Aves; order Passeriformes; family Timaliidae; genus Mixornis; species Mixornis gularis. The sequence continues at coordinate 1,188,275 of QVAJ01000203.1, forward strand.
TGTACGTCTACTGCAAGAAGTCTCGAACGGGCTCCATGGTGAGCTCCACAAATAACTKTGCTGGACATGGCCATGCTCAACAYTCAGAGCTGACACTGTTTGACACCTTCCCTCTCTATCACTGTTGTGGTTAGGCCCTGCCAGGAAATCCAGTTCAGCAGAGGAAGTAGGCTCTGAAGCTGTGATTCATCTTCYAGCCTTGGCTCAGTTTTCCTTCACAGTTTTAGCCGAGTCTGTTAGCTCCAGTGTGCTTTAGTCCTATTGATAAAATTGGGATTTCTGTTTTCCATCTCTGCATGRATGTTGCAGAAGATAGGCTATAGAGAGTAATGTGAAAATCTCAGTTCTGGAGGAAAAGAAAAACTGAGCACAAAAGGAAGGTAGTTGTTTCTGTTAGATACACGKGTAATATATATATATGGTGTTCCACAGATAGTAACATGACAACATACAAGGATGTAAAACAATAAAGATGAAGTTCTTAGTGCAGTTCCACCAATTACATCCTTCTAGTAAACACCTGTGGGTATCCAAGAAACATTCACAGGCCTTTTTACTGAGTCCAAGACTGCATGATGGATGAAAGCTAAAACATTAAAATATTGGTGTGTGATACATGATATGCAGGTCCCAGGAAGTGTGAAATTCATGTAACAACTTTTCTATAAAAATGAGCTTCACTGTAATAAATGGTGGCAATGATCAGAATAGCAGTAGTACTTTGAGCTTATACAACACCTTTAGTTACAGTATTTTAAATCATTTTACAAAAATAATTATCTCGGCTTCTCAACCTACTGAGAATTACATTTAGTAAGTGTTTTATTTGTGTTCTATGTATGGAACCAATAGAGTCCTGAAAACTAAATKATTTTCCATAAGTTCATGAAGAATTCATTAGCTCAGACAAGGACTTCTACAAGATCTGGGTTCCTCTCTTCTTAATTACTTCTGTTTTTCTAAAAGACATTGCTAGACAAACTGAAAAACTACAAACGGAAAAAGAAATACCTAGGGAGGAAAAATTTTGTCTTCATCTCCTCTCCCATCTGAATAATAAAAGGAAATCATACCTGTGAACTGGATATGAAGTGAGATTTATGGAATTATTTACTCTGCAATAGACTAGAAATTAGTTTCTGTGGCAACCACTGCACCTTCTGAAATACAGAATACCTTAATAAACATAAATACAGCACAACAAAGTCTTTAGCTTATCTTTTATTATTTTAATAAGTAAGAATTTATGCTGCATATAAACATACATTAAATGATCTTTCATATATTTTTAATGTTATGTTCTGTAATGTGTGCATTTTTAGAAAGGAATTAATATTTGCTAGCAATGGTGGTGCTTGTGTTTTGTCCCTGAGAGGATAACGTCAGAAAAAGTGGTTTGAGAATGCTGCTGCTATGTGAGAAGTTGGAAGTCCATGTTGGTTTCTTTATTAAGATTTTATGATTTATAAAGTTCACATCTCTAACACTCACAAAAGATTCAAACGCAAAGTGATCTTTTTAGTATTGATAACAACCCTACTTTGAGTGGAAAATTGTACTAAATTATGTCTGATGCAGCCCATATTTCTATGGTTTTATGAATAATTAMCTTATGAATTAATTTGTGCCGATTTTCAAGTCTCCTGTCTCATATAGGTAGTAGTAATTTTTTTAAACTATGTAAAGCTTCATTTAAAAGACTGTGCAACATGCCTGATATGTGACAGAAGTCATGGTACAGAGGTTCTTTTGAGAAAGAGCTGATGGAAAAATCTGGGCAATTTTAATATAAGTTCTTTGATTCATAATTAAAAAAAAAGAGGGATCAAATATATTCTACTAAATTCCTCTGGAAACAGGGTAAATTTTATTTACTTTTACTTTAGATGCTTGGAAAAGTGCTGAGTTCTTCTTGTACTAAATCATGTTATTTGACATCATGCATTCAARTATCCATAAGCTCATAATACTCAGGGAGAAGGTTGCTGCCAGGAGCAGAAACCCTGGAGTTTTTTGAGATTTTAGATTCAGCAAAACCACTGACCTACCTTGGTGAAAGGATTCCAGGGTTTTCCTCCCATGGAGAATTTTAATAAGCTTGTTTTTCACTCTGGCTCAGAACATAACTGAATTTTAAGGTTTCCATGGAATAGAATTAATGCCTCAGTGGAGAATGAAGGCTGACACAGTTATGCAATATGTAACAGAAACCTCTGTAATAATCCATKACTATATAACTTTTTCTCTCACTCTGTCTGATAGGAATTATGTCTTCTTAGGTATTGCACAGAGGTGRATTACTCCTTTTTTAAWTTTTTTTTTCTGGAAGAATACTCATGATACTTCATTTGAATATGCTAAGATTTTTTGCTACATTTGAACCTGAAATAATTTTATTTTTGTAACATCTCTACAAAAATGTAAAATATATTTTTGTGATCAGACASAGAAATGTATCAAAATAACTCTGAGTTGTTAGTATATGGGGAATTGACTCAGAAACAAAACAGCTTCCTCAAATGTGAATGTAGTGTTTTGTTCTGAGTAAGGCATGAAGAGAACAGTTAAGAAAAGGTCATAGCTGAAAGGAAAGAGGCACAGGAGGATGTATTAGACAAATGGGACTTTTTCTTCATTGCTGTAGTGGCCTCAAAAGTTATCTTACATAATTTTCTGTAGCTGAAAGTTTAACATGAATTATGCCTACCTTGTGCTTGTTGTTTGCTGTTAGAAGCATGAAGAAGGGTTAATATATTGCAGTAAGCTTCAGTAGAAATGCSTGGCAATTTAACACTCCAATGGCTGTCACGCTGTTCCAGTGATTTTCTATTGGAARTCTCATTAAGGTATTTAAACTTAAGTGATCGTACCTTATACTTCAGACTATAGACAGATTTCTGAGGCTCCTCCACTACTAATAACTAGTGAAAAGTAAAATGAAGGTATTTTATGCTGCTGGATGTTTTGACATTTTCATTCTTTGTAGGACACTACAAACACTGGAAATCACAAACACCTTGTTGGAAAAATTTGCAATGCTTGATTTCTGTCAAAATATGAAAATATCTCAGCAGAATTCAACTGAACTTCAAGATTTCAGTCATCATTACTAAGACGTTTTACAGTCCAGAGAAAGAAATGGGCACTTCTAGGATGCAATCATAAACCATATATCCAAAATTATTGAGTTCAATTGTTCTGTAGAAATATTCTGAGTTGGAAGAGACTCACAAGGATCATCAGGTCCCACTCTTAAGTGTATGGCCTATATGGGGATTGAATTCACAACCTTGGTGTTATTAGCACCATGCTCTAACCAACTGAGCCAGTAAAACACACTTGTTCCAATTAAAAAAAGGAGGTCCCTGATCTGTGTCAAAATTACCCCAAATAACATATCTTTCTTGATTTTACTGAATGAAAATTAACAGATTCCCAGTAAAAGTAATATTTCTTTCCTGTGTTTTAAAACCTAATGTTTTTCCTTCGCTAACCATTAAAAAAAAAGCCACACAAAAAAAACCCAAAACAAAACAGAGTGGCTAGACTGAGGCTTTATATGGCGACACAACGGCATTAGGTAAGCTCTCTGTTGTTCCCTTGCAAAATAGRGTGGTGGGGATTGAATGGTGCTGTGTGAAGATCATTGCAAAGGGGGTTTTGGGACCCAAAAAGAGGACCTAGCACTGTTGTCATGAACTTCATACAACTGGCCTTGGACCATCAAACCAGCCTGACCAGATCCCTCTGAACTTTCCTGCCCTCCAGCAGATCAACAGTCCCTCAGCCCAACTTGGTGTCCTCTGCAAAATGATTGAGTGTGCACTCAATTCCCTTGTCCAGATCATTGATAAAGAAAGACATTAAACAGAACTGGCCTCAACATTGAGCCTGGGAAACACCACTGGTGACCGGCCACCAAACGACGACATATAATCTGTATGTACAATCAAAAGTGTACACTTAAAGGGCTTTGATATTGTGGGGAAGTTTGCAGGAGCTTGAAACTTTGAATCTCCTCTTTGATGTGAAAACTAGCCTATATCACATTCAAATGCAGAATAAAATTTTTTGTAAATTTTGGAGATCAACAGCTGGAGATGAAGTTGTCAGGCTCTGAGCAGAGAGGTTTATATTGAACCTCTGAAAATGGGATAGTAGATCCTAAAAAAAGTCACGTTGAAAATTTTGAAACCTCTGCATTTGACAATTTAATAGGCCAAATTAAGTTTAATTTGTGTACATTGCATAGATACATTATTAGATAAAAACCTTATTAGGTAATACATTATTAGATAATAYTGTTATGTCACTATGAGAGTTCTATTGAATCCTTCTGCTGAAAGTCAATGGACTTGCAAGAATGCCAATAATGTTCATCAGTACAGATAAAACCCTCTGTAGCATCTTTATCGCTTTTCTTGAAGTAGCTTAAGTTTCTGGGTAATTACTCATCTTCTCTAATATCTGAAGATAGGTCTAGACAAGTTTAATTAAAAAACRTCAGCTGAACAGTGTTGCAGAAGATTCTGTGGGGCACCTTTCCAATACCTTACTTCACTCCTTGATGTTTAAAGGGGTTATCCTGCTGAGGTTATTTTGTCAGGTTTCTGTCAGACTGTCTTTCCCACATTTTGCAGTTCATTGCTGCAGTCTSTGATAATCTTACCACACTGACTGGCTGCAGTTATTACCCTTTATATGAAGGATCTATGTTGAAAGCCAGTTATGAGTTTCTGTCCCAGTGGATTGCATGATGAAGTTGAAGCGGGCTGTCATCCAAAGCTGTATAATAGCCTCAGCTGGGAAATACAAAAGTGCCATGGATTATTGATAGAGTCATATCTGCAGTTCTGCTGACAAATTTGATGCCTCTTTTGCTAGGTTTCTGTTATTAAGAAATGCCTCTCTTAGTATGTGCCCCCCTTCTTTCTCCCTGCGTGTTCCATGTGGCTTGGCTTATGATTTGGCTTTGTGCCACATATGCAAGTGAAAAATTATATACTTAATAACCCTAATGTTACAAGGAAAAATGATGAACTTAACAAAGTTCTAATGATCTTAATTTAAAAGAAAYCCCTAGAAGTATAAATTTAACAGACCATTTAAAGTTATTTTTTATTCTACTTTCAAAGTACTTCATAAAGCATTAAAGTACATAATTTTTCCTTATCTTGAATATCTACAGTACAAAGGAAAAGAGAGAGAAAGGGAGATTATTCTACCAGTTCTTAATAGTTTAACTGTCATGCCAATAAAATCTCTCTTCACTTATTTATCAAAATTATACCCACATTGGTATAAAAAAATCTTCTTCCCCCCTCATTACATTGTATGGCATAATTGTTATAAGGAAAACCAAAAACACAATTTTGAAGATTTTGATTGACACAACTTCAAAAAGTTAACTATTTATATCATTGCAAAAACTCTACCACTGCTACCTCTGTGTTGCAGGTAAGTTTTKTTCTAGGTGAGGCATAACAGTGTAAATGGTAAAAGAGGGTAAGTTATAGTGACAACAGGGATTCTGCAAAGCAGGTTTCATTTCCYAGCCATCTATTCTGTCATGTTATGGAAGCATGATATGCATTATTTGGCTAAGACTGAAGTATGTGTCCAAGATGGAAATGTTGTGGCAGAAGACATAGTGGTAGCAGTTAAGAAGTCATGAAAGATATCCTTGATGTTTCAAAAGATATCCCTGATGTTTCAAAATATCAAGAGGCAATTAGTTAAAAAGCATCTTGGCTAAYAATTTTCAGACAAGGGAGATACCACAAGGGAGATGCTCAGTGCTGTGATCATTCACCAACTCTGCTCCAGATTATAGAAGGTTTTGATTGCTCCCATGTGCAGTATTCAGTCCTTTCTCCACCACAGAGGATCTGGCTGGTGTTGCTGATCATCAGTCTGTTTAGACATAAGGAGCTTGTGCCACTGTTTTCAGTTCTGAGAGGGGCCAGTTGAGATCTACTAGAATGTCTTAAAAGGAGGCCAAAATATTGAATGCTGACCTGTCCCTTTTATTAACTCTTTTTTTTTTTTAATAAATCCAGAATAAATGAGAAAAGAAATAGGGAAAAAAGGAAAGCCATCCCCATGTTAATAAAAGCAATGGCTGAACAAGGGCAGTGAAGATCAAGTTTTCACAGTGCTTTAATGAGGAGAAGTTTTGTTAAAGACCAGATCTTCCAAAAGAAGATCTGGCATATCCCTGGCATATGAACACCTGTCAGTGGTAAATCAATTACTTTGTGCCAAATGTCCCTTGTGCAAGGGAGCATTAAAATATTCTGTTTAGTGCATAAGTGCTGTGAGAATTACCCTTCACTTATTAATTTTAAATAAGTATTTGTACAGAAGTTACTTAGCTAATTTTGACACATTGCTCTCTGAGGTGAATGGTACCTCCTTATTCTGTGTTGTCTGTCATTTGTGTTGTGCTTCTGTGGTCACCACCAGAAAAGGGGCCTGTTGGCTTGGTACAATCAGAGTGCTGCACTCTGGGATACATGGAACCCCAAGGAGGGAAAGAGAACTTGCTTCTTCTTGAAAATTGTCACAAGAAGAGACAGTCTCCTCAGCAGGTTGTGGAATAAGGAACTGAGGTGGTACATGGGTGATGTGAAATCCTGTAGACCGAGAGATTGGGCAAGGGAAAGTCATGTATCTATCCTTCAAGGTGAAAGACTGCAAACTCTCTAGACAGCCAAAGATGACTGAGGAGGTTGCAGCAACCTATGAAAAAAAAATTGCACAGCTTCTGTATTGAGCAGATCTGAAGGARAGACACCAGCTTGCAAGAAGAAAAATATCTTTCTAGTTTTCTCCTAATTACAAAGAAAAAGGGAAAAAAATCTTTGAGTTCTCTTAACCATCTGAGAYTCTTTCTTATGACAAAAATATGTAGAATGAAGTATCAAGGTTTGGCAGGCTCAGGGACCCATCATGATAACAACACTGTGATGATTYCTTGAGGGCATGCACACAGAGTGTACTCCTTTTTATCGTAAACACAGGTGTAAGGCAACTATCTAAAAGCGTTAGCCTGTCGTCTACCCCCATCTATGTTCTCTTAAGTATTAAAAGACAAATCATAAAAAAAAAAGTGATTTTGGAGACAGGATATTGATTGGACAGATACATTGAGGTACTATTGCATAAAMCAGTACATATGAGAAATGGTATCTGAGTACATCTATATGCATAAACATTTCTGTGTATTGTGTGCATCCATATATATTTGCATGCTTTTACACACACAGACACCCACTGAGATTCATTATTGTAGCTGTACACATGTATCCCACTGGTACTTATCCTTTTATCATAAATTAAATAACATCTCTTTTCTCTATCACTGCTGTTTGAGAACAAAGAAAAAARTTGCATTTMATCACAGTTTAATCTTTCAGGTTTTGCACAAGAAAACATTCCAGGAGAATTCAGAACAGAATATTGTAAGTTCTTGCAGAGGACCTCCTTTGATAAATATGTCATAATTTATATTTTATATATTTATATTTTATATAWTTATTTTCTATATTTTTATTTAAGATAAATATGTCATATTTTTTAAGATTACATGTTTTGCATGAGCATATATAGACTGACAGACTGTACAGTTATGTCCAAGAACATTCCTGAAAGACCTCTGCAGAGCATACGAGGTAACATGTTTCCTATATTTTTCCAAGTGCCATGTTGCCATTGTCTCAAGACCTGATCTGCTCAAAGACCAACTGCAGAGCATGCACAATGGACTAATGGTGAGAATTTCTTAATCCTGTTAGTGAATATTGAAATGCAATATCTAATGGGATGTAGTCAAGCATACTTTTACATACAKTTTTATTTTCTCTCTCCTTCTTTCTCTGTTACTGAAATATTAAGTACTTGAACTGTATTTTGTGCAACTTGGTGAGAAGTTGGCAGCAAAATTTAACCTATTTTGCTAATTTATTAAAAAAATTAGTATGGAATTTTATTTGTTTGTTTATTTTATGTTCCATATTTCTGAATTTAGTGTTTGGGGAACCTRAGAACTCTGCCAGCTAATATGTCAGACTGCAGGTTCTCCCAAACTAATTTGTATTACTAAGACCTGTACCTGGTGTCTTTCGTTTCCACAGACTGGTGTCTCCTAGGATAGTTTGTGTCACAAATCCCAAAATACGGAATGGAGGTAGATGTATTCAAGAAAGTCTGCCAGCCAGCTCTTTGGTTGTGATCTATTGGCTGCCTGCATCATCCAGACTGATGGTTGCTACCAATAAAGATTCCCTCAAGGAGGCAGCAGCAAAGTAACCACAATGTGTTTGGGTTTTTTCTCTTCTTTATTTTTTTCTTTCCCTTCCTTTCAAGACTGTCTTATACAGGAGTCAATGTGGTGACTTAAAACTAGGACTTGTGTGAGAAAGAACAGTGCAGCTGATTTCTCTGTAGAGAATTAATAAAGAAAAACAATTGTTCATGAGGACTCTCATGTTTCATCCTCTAAGCAGTTATTCAGGTTGCTTAGTTTTCTCCATTGGTTTTGTAATTATAATCCCACCAAAATCAATAGGGTTGGCTTAAAATTTATTTATTAAAAGTAGTAAGTGACTGAACAAAGGATGTGAGAATATTACTCTCATTTTCCCTCCACACTGCTTAATTTGTATGTTTGCTTTTGTGACAATGCATCCCATGGGATATGATAAATCTGGTTCCTTAAATACATGAATGAGATATTTCCAAAACCCATTGAAGATTGAAAAACAAAAAACATATTTCTTATGCTCTTTCTTAATAGTTAAAAATTACTTTGAAACTCCTGGCCAAGTAAAGAATTATACAAATAAACATATTGGTTGAATTTTTTAAAATTTATTTTTACTGATTGTACTGYTTAAACATATTTTATTCTTCTATATATTTGTTAAATTAAGGGCCTTTTTGGATTGAACATGGACCATATATATGCCTKTAAGTTTGAAATTTGATTTATCTAAAGGGGATTTTTACCAATACTGGTACATTCTTTGACTTTAATCGATCATTTAATTAATTTAAATTTAACCATAACTTTTACAAGACCTTCTGTATTAACATTCAATAAGGACATGAGAAAGAGGACTTAAGTGGTGTGTGTAGGAACATGCACTCTGTGTTTTGACCGTATCTGTTTTTAAGAACCACTGGCCATTGTCAAATTCATCTTTACAAGACTCTTAGAATTACCAGCATAAAATCAGACGGTGGAAAAGATTTTTTTTAAATTTTTGATCTGTAGTGTTCTATACATACTTATGAAGTAACTTATGATATCTCCTGTAAAGGTGAGTTGGAAATTTTCAGCAAAGTAGAGCAAAAGCTARTGAAATAGAAATATTTGGGTCAATCACAAAGGGAACTCTTGCAATTTTTCCTTCTCTATCTTTGCCCTAAAAAGGATAAACCGGGGGTTTTTTTTTTGTTTATTGTTGACTTGAAGGTGCACATAACCAGTTTATATCAGAAAGTCCAATACATGTTTACCTAACGTTTTCTTCAACAGTGCTTCAGAATGCTGCAGTCATTGAGAAGTACATCAATATCAYAAGCTTGAGAAATTAGAATGTTAAGAAGAAAACTTGATTTAAAATAATCATAATGAATTTATGTGGTGATGCAGTAAAAATGCATACTGGATTTCTGTAGACATTTAGACGCCARGCCTGAGGACTACTGAAGGAGAAATGAGCACACAAAAGCAATTCCATTTGCCTTTGGTCAAATTTATGTYACACACAAACACACAAAGGGCATATTCTCCGAGGCACAGAAAATTGAAAATAGTGTTGATTTGATCGTTGCTGATGAGGATTACTCCCATATTTAACAATGAATATGATAAATGAAAAGATGCACCTTCTGTTTATGTAATTTTCACAAGTGTAGAAAATATACTTGAGAAGGAATTGTTAGTGTTGTGTATGTAATCTGCACCTCAAGGTGATCAGTTCTCAAATCATAGCTTTTCTGGAAAAGGATTCAAYTGTTATAAACTTAGCCCAGTTGCATTTGACACATACACGTGGACTTTTGCTGAACCACAGTTTTGGTTTTGGGTTTTATTCTTTGTGCGTTGGTTGGGTTTGCTTTGTTAGGTCTTGGTGGTTTTTTGGGTTGTTTTTTTTGTTTGTTTTGTTTTGGTTTGGTTTTGGGTTTTTTTTGTTTTGTTTTTGTTTTTGTTGGTTTTCTTGGGTTTTTTTTTATTTAGATTTTTTTTTTTTTGGATACGGTAAACAAAGAATAGAAAGTTAAAGGGAAGTATCATGTTGCCTAAATCTAACAGTTGTGTAGTACAATCTAAATATTAACAGTCATAAAATCAATTTTTCCCTTTGAAATTTTAAATAGCAAGAGCTATTKGAGTACAAATTGAGAGGAAACATTTTCCAAAACTTTTCATTTTAAAACTTTGTATATACGTGTTCTGGAGTTTTTTTTCCCTAGCTACAGGAAATATATTTGTCATGTCCCCTAATGCAGGAGAGGTTTATATTCCTTAAAAAAATTCTATGACCTTTTTTTTTTTTATTTTTCACACTGTTGGTTCTTGTTTCTGGAAAATTTCCATTAAGAACAAGTGGGAAACTGGTTATCATAAAAATTAAAATAAATAATTAAAATACAGAGGATGCCCTTACTTTACCSTCCACAGGTAAGTGAACACTGCATTGGAAATAGGAAGGAAAAAAATCCAAATTTCATGAGTGCTAGTACGCAACTATTTCTTGAAACCTCAGGCAGGCCTGCAAATAAAAAAGCTAGGAAAAAAAGAGATGCCTTCTTTTAAGACACTGTTCAGCTAGGTCAATAGTACAGTTAGCAGAGGTAATCATGCAATAAATCTTCAATTTTAATTTAAGATAAATTGTTTGCAATACTTAAAATTGTGTTTCACGTTCATTTTATTAAAGCTGACAAACAGATTTAAGGTGYGTGCTCATGCTCATATGTGAAGAAGAGCGAAATTTATATCAAAGTCAAGCTTGGGTAAATTTTTTGTAACAAATAAAATGASAGCTGTACCTTAGCAGCCCTCTTGAATCAATACAGTGAAGTTGAGTTCCTTATTGATTCTCTTGATAAAATGATGCAGTTGTCTCTCCCCCTCTCCCTCCTTCTTCCCTATAATACAGTAGAGCATTAAAGAAGCAGAATAAGTACATTTACAGCCTTCTTAGTGCTGCCCACAGGGTGCTATAAATGCACAAACTGGATATAATTGAAGAACATATTAACTTACCTTCTGTTGTACAGGAAGAACATAAGCAGGCCGTTAATGTGCACAGTGTTGAAACTCTTAACTTGGGGGATGAGAATTAGCTTGCAGTAGTAATTTGATAAGCACCTGGGAAAATTGCAAGCTTCATTTCCTGCAACGTGGAATATGATTAAAAACAGAATATATTATYATCAGGGGTACCATTAAAAAATGTGTAGACAGCATTCTATGATGTTCAAACGGAAATTGAAAGTTGTATCCAGATGTTGAAGATGTTGCCTGTTAATTATTGTCTACCACAGCGCATTGAAAGTGCAATTCAATTATTTGCTTTGTCAAGCAATATTTTGATTAACTTGAACGGTAATTTTGTACATCTGGTGTTTTTCACACTGTGATAAAGGCAGTGTCGAGGTATGCTACTCTGCCAACAGCCTCTTGAAACAACAGAAAGCACATGTGCAAAGAAACAGTAAAGCATAATAAATAGAAAAGAGCCTTTCCCATTCCTCCTCCAGCCCCTCTATTTTTWTCTTTGTAGAGAGGAAGAAAAAGAAAACTTTATCAAAGGCACTCAGAATTAGTGCAAAATTTAGAGTACATTTACGAATACGGAACTTGAAATTGTATTTATCTCCTAGACTTGTTCAGGCATTGTCTTTAATTGTTGTGATATCATTCCGATAATCAGTGTATTAAATCATGATAAACCCTCAAGCTGTGATCACAGAATGGGTAATGTTGGAAGACACCATAGTGGATCATCTGCTCCAACACTCCTATTCAAGCAGGGTCATCCTAGAGCACATTGTAATAAACAGCACAAAATTCTGCAAACTTTTGCAGAACCTGGCCAGTAGGAAATCCCTAGGTTAATCTCTGGTGATAACCAGACAAATTGACCATAGGCTTGTCTGGGTTGTCATGTGCTGTTTCTCAAGTCTATATAAAATTAAAGCCTTAACTTAAAAAAAAACCCA
>QVAJ01000203.1:1200759-1214939 GCA_003546035.1 Mixornis gularis
AAACCCCAAACAAAAAAAGGAAAAAAACCCAAACAAACGCATCCAAAATAAAAGAAAATAAACCAGCAAAAAAAACTACRACCAACCAACCCCCCCACCGCCACCCCCCAAAAAAAGAGTAAGCAAAAATAAATTCAGAATATCCTATAGGTATCACTTGTGTGACTGCTCCTTTTCATGGCTCCAGGGGACATTTTGTACTGGACTGTGGGTGTTCACTTCGGAGTTTCCTTTGAGGGCTGGTAGGGTTTTTAGGTTGTTAGGGTTTTTTTGGTTCTCAGTTTGTTTGTTTGTTTTTAATTTTGAGAGTCTCTAGCAAGAGCTACTGTGCAGGTTGGGACTGGAAATGATGTTTCAGATAGTACTGGCTTCCCCAAGGGAAACTGGCTGAACTGAGGAGGAACTGGCAGCTGCAGGGCAGAAAATACATCACATTAATCTCCCCAACAGCAGCATTCTGCTCCAGAACATGCTTCYTTAGACCTGCAGCAGGATTTATGGCTGCCTTGGCTTCTCTATTGCTTTTAAGAATTGCACTGTCTCTGCTCCCTCCTTTGTGGGCCGTGATATTTCTCAAAAGATTCAGTTGGCTCTCAGCACGTTTTCCCATTACATAACAGATTTTTATTCAGCATTCATATAGAAATTATTTAATTAGCTGAAAGCTACTGTCAGGTGGCAGGCAAGGAGAACTTTTATTACCAACTGAAAAACCTCACATATTTGTGTRGAAGACAGTAGGAAACAGATGGCAGTTATAGGAAGTAGGAATTGCTGAAAGGGGAGAGGATGTAAATGGGTGTTTTACCTTTCTCTGAAGTGAAAACATAAATTACATAGACGCTTTTAAAATATTTCTTTTCCCTCTGGGAAAAATAATCTTTCTTCATTGTAATATGACAAGGAATACAAGTGGTTTCTCCACTTCAAGAGTACTGCATGATTCAAAACAGTGGATTAAACTTATTCAGCAAAATAACACATTTAGGGGGCTGGAAGCTGGTATGAGAAAACCTTGATTCAATCTAGTTAATGACTTTTGTGGCATCATGAACAAATCATGCATTCCCCCTCCTTGGATTAATTTTCTTCCTTGCCACAGAACAGTGATATGAGGGTAAGTATATTAAATGTCATTAGGGAGATAGAACAGAATTGAATTAAAATGTTCTAGAACAACTTTCCAGAACAGAATACAAGTCTGTCAAAACATTTAACACTGAAAAATAAAAAAATAAACCAAATATTTTTGAGAAAATGTGTGTGTGTGGTGAACATTACCAAATGAATGCTAAATGCAGAAGCTCTAATAGACAAGTGTTTAAATTCTACTAGTTCTCTCAATTTTGTATAAAAAGAATCTGCTAAAGCAGAGGTATGGATAGACTTGTGAAGGCAGAACCAGAGTAGAATTCACGTAAAAAAGAATGATTGTGGTGGCCTTTATGTTCAATTTCTACATTAGCAATAATTTGTACAACAGAAGTATTATTATTTGTGTTTACAAAATCTAAACACTCCAATAACTGGATTGTTTTTTCAGGCTCCATGTAAAAGATGAAAACTGAGAAAGTAGATGGGATTTGTTTGTTTGGTTGATTGGTTTATTTTACATGTAGCAGCACAAAMTCTGTAGGGCTATTTCTGTCAGTTTTAGTTTTTGAAAAGTGAGAGTAAATGTGGGACACTTGAATACACAGAAAAGTCATTGCCTCAGGGATATTGGGGCACTTTATTYTTCATAATAAGTTTTGTGAAAAGTATAGGAATAACAGAGGGGGTTTTTTTAATAGAAATAAAATTACTGAAAAGCATTAAACTGTGCCTTTCTAGGGCTTCGAGATTTTATGTCAAAGGTAAAATAATTTTATAGTTGATTTCAGAATAAAATTGCTCTAGCTCATCAAAATGATCAAAGTAAATTAAACGGGTTTTGCGAGTGGGGTTTTTTTTTGAGAGCAAAATGAAGACTGTGTTTTGGGGGAAAGCTACTACTCAGTAGTTCTTTATATGTGTCTGCCCTTTTTTATTTTTGATTCTACTATCTTTCCTGTTTACGTAGATTTTTACCTATATTATGGTAGTTYTGTCTAAACTCTGGCAATGACATGTGGAGTTACCTCCATGGAGGAAGTTTCCTCATTTTTTGAGGATATTTGAAATAATCYAATTTGACTGAATAAGAAATTTAGCATCACAGTACTTTGTAACAGTTAATTCCTTTATTCCAATCTTGTTTTGCAATAAATTTGTTTTAATTTGCTATTTTCACAGGTTTTTGTTAATCTAAATGTTCGTTCAAATTTTTCTTGCTAGTAACCATTGTGTTACAAACAAGATAATTTCCTCATTCTTTTTTAAAGAGGACTTGCAAAATTCCAATCATAGCTGCTATTCTTTCATCATTGTTTTGGAAAACATCTGTTTCTTCATGAAATTATTCTGAATGTGGATAAAACAATGGTTATCTTAATCTAACAAATCACATGCACATAAATTACAACAGGTAAGTTACTTCACGTGGACTCTCAGGATTTTTTTCCGTTTGTGTTTTTGTGTAAACAATTTTTGAGGTTTTTTTGTTGTTTCCCCCCATCTTACCTCTGTGTGCTAAAATAACTGAGAAATTCACAATAAGGTAAATCATCACAGGACGTTTCAGAAGCTGAAAATACTATCTAAATGTTCAAGTAAGGTGAATGATATTTTGCTTCACATGCTTTAAAACTGCTTCCAAAATCAGAATAGTAGCCTCTTGTCATATCCTTGAATGTTAAGTCTWATGATTTTTTTTTCTGTTTATTAGTTCTTTTTATTTTTATAGGAATTGATATGACTGATAACCCTGTCTCTTGGAATAAAGTAAAGCCTTGAGGTTAAAGCTGTCTAGACTCTTTTTTCAGTTTGCTTTCTGACCTTTTCTTGTATTACAGCAAGTGAACTAACATCTGACAAACCTTTAATTTTGGCAGGTTAGGCTACATGTTATTTGGAAGAAAACTACAGTTTAAAGACAAATGTCTTCAAACTTTAATACTGTCATATTTCACAGTTCAACTGAACTTGACTACTTCTGTAATTTTTTCTTTTATTTCTTTAAGCAAATAAATTTTCTAGCATTTGAATTATTTTGTAGACTTTAACTAGGATTTTTAAGCTGGAAAACAAATACTCTTAGTTTTGAGCACAGGCAGCAAAAAGGCAAAATTTTGCTGATTTCTTATGATATAAGTCCTTTGAATAGCTTGACCTATTTTCAGTAGTTATTGCTCCTCTGACAACTGCTTCTTTAATATCAGTCTATAAAAGTTATGTAAGTTAATGTGTTTTTATTTATCTCATATTTCTATGTGTGAGACCAAGGGAACACCGACTGCATCGTTCTTAATCACAGCACCACGACAAATATTCCAGAAGCTTTTATGTGTGAAAAAAAAGGGCATAGAAATGTTGCATAAACCTTCTGTATTCAAGGATTTATATAAGGATGCTCACGTGCATGTTGCATAGAAGCACTCTCCTCCTTGCTATGGAAGAGACCAAATGGAAGATCAGATGGTGACTGGTTCACGTATGAAGGCTGTCACCAGGCATCCAAGTTCTGCTTCAGGAGGAAAGAAAGAAGGAATAGAAAGAAATATGAGTTGCCCAGTCTCTGGAACTACTCATACCAGACAGGGTTGGCAGGTAGTTTGAAGATTCGTTGTTTGGCTTGTGGATAATTAGAATCATAAAACTGCTTGAGTTGGAAGAGACCTACAATGGTTATCTACTCCAAATCCCCTGCAATTGGCAGGGATACTTTCCACTAGATCAGGTTGTTCAAAGCTCTGTCCAACCTGACTTTGAATATTTCAAGAAAGGTGGCATCAAACACTTCTCTGGCCAATCTGCTTAAGTGTTTTACCACCGTCATTATAAAGAATTTTTTTCTTATATGTAACTTAAATTGACCCTCCTTAAGTTTAAACAATTATCCCTTGTCCTGTTGCAACAGGCCTTGATAAAAAGTTTACCTCTGTCTTTCTTATAGGTCTCCTTCACGTACTGAAAAATCACAAAAAGGTCCCCCTGGAGTTTTCTCTTTAGGCTAAACAACCTCCAGCTCTCTCGGGAAAGCGTCAGGAAATAGGTGTTTCATCCCCCTGATCACTATTGCGTCTCTTCTCTGGACTTGTTTCTACAGGTCCRCATCCTTTCTGTAYYAAGAACTCCAGAGATGGGCAGGGTACTCCAGGAGAGTCCCATGAGACTGAAGGGCAGAATCCCTTCCCTTGCCCTGCTGGCCACACTGCCTTTGATGCAACCTGGACACGATGGCTTCCTGGGCTGCAAGTGCACATTGTGGGGTTTTATCCAGCTTCTCATTTGTTAGTACCCCCTGTTGCTTCTCCCCAGGGCTGCTCTCTATTCCCTCACCCCCAGCCTGTATTGGTACTAGGAGTTGACCCAATCCACATGCAGGACCTTGTACTTGGTCTTTTTGAACCTAATGAGGTTCCCATGGGGCCACTTCTGCAGCTTGTCCAGGTCCCTCTAAATTGCATTCCATCCTTCAGGTGTGTCAACTGCATGACTCAGGYGTTTGCAAAATTGTTGAGGAGGCAATTGATTCCACTGCCATTGATTATGGCTTTTTTTTTAATTTACAAAAACTGAGAGGTTTTTTTCCTCTTGAAGGGAACAAGATAAAATGCTTTATTGAATTTCCAAGGAGAATACTTAGTTTTGAAAGAAAAAGYGGTGTTTTGATTTTGCTGGATTTAATGTTTCATGTGAATTTTCTGTTTCTGTTTATACAGAAGACAACCTTGGTTAAATATTCTCCACATGCAACTCWAGTTGATATATTATTTATCTCTTTATTTGTATACTTGATTTTGGTTTTGTGGAGGCCTTGCCTCATCTTGAGCAAATAAGACTTTAGGTCTATGGAATCAAAATATATAATAATGGTTTGCGGCATATTCTGTAAATATATAGTATTTTCAGAAATAGGGAGCTTCCATAAAAATTTTACCATGTATATATATCTCTTTCCTAGGAGTTTGACAACTCAGTTGGGATTTAATGACGTTCTTTTTGGTATATTTTATGGTTGGTATCTGTTATGCATACTAAGTACTATAGAGGGTGAAAAGTTAAGGCCAGAATAGCTTTTTTTTTTTTCAGCCTTAACTGAATTTCCCTTTCCTGTTTTCTCCTTGTGATACTTTGATTGTAAGTGCTGTAGTACCTGAAAGATTAAGGATGGAAAGAAGTGTCTCAAGTAGGTATTCATGAGCTGGAACATGTAGACCATGCATAGGATTCTTATCCTTTTCAGACTATTTGTCTGAGAGGTTCCACCCTGAGTATGATACCTGTAAGGTTAAGAAAATATGGTTTATAATTTTGAGGAATCTCTCTCTCTTTGACAAAAGAACATGATAAAGCAGAACTTATAAGGAGTTATCTTTAAATTASTCCTTTCAAGAACTATTCCATCAGAGTTGGGGAAAAGTAAAACCARGCATTATATGCTTGCAAATTTGTTTATTCAGGGGATTTGGCCTCTGGAATACAACAAAACCTAGGTTGTGTTTGAGAAGACCTTGGATATATGGTTTWTATCAACAAATGGCCATGTAAAGTAGTCAACAGACTAAAAGACTCACAATGCATGTTATACTGCTTTGTTTGTCCAAGCAGCCTCTTAGCCTAGTACAATAACACATTGACATTTTTCTATTTTCACAAAATTCTAGTGTGAATTACTAAAAAAAAAAAAAAACCCTGTGCTAGGGTGACTATGATGTTTTGCCCTAAACCAGGRCAAACCCAAAACCAGAACAAAAAACCCCAATACTGAGCAAATTTGCATTGAGAAAATTTCAAATTAAYGAGAATATTGCCTGGGTTTTCAGAGTGAAGTTACATAAGCAAGATGACAACAATTTTCTTCCATTTATTGTAGAAACCTTTGCAGAAAAGGAAAAAGTGTAGGGTATTGGCATCTCTGTGATCTGAGTATTTAGTGACTTGAGGACTTTGAAACTGACCAAGAGGTGACTACATCAATGAACAAAACATTGATCTTGTCTTGTTGAAGTAAAAGGATTTCTGTAAATAACTTTAAGAACACAGCAATTCCTTTTGTTAACTGAATATGTTCTAAATTTCCCCATTGTTACTGAGTTCTGAAAATGGTCTAATCTTCAAACATATTTAAGAATGTGTTCTGGATTTGGCTGGGATAGACTTGATTTTCTTCCTGGTAGCTGGTATAYAGTTCCCTCCCAGATGAAACCAGGACAGAATCATACCAATATAGTGTATTGTTTATGCTGGTGTGTTGTTTTGTTGTTGTTGTTGTTTTGCTTGCTTTTTTTTTGTTTTTGGTTTTGTTTTTGGTTTTATTTGTTTGTTTGGTTTGGTTTTGTTTGTTTTTTTTAAAAATTGGTTGGGGGTTTTTGTGGGTTTTTTTTTTTTTGTTTGTTTTTTGGTTTTTTTTACTTAGCCATCAAATTGTAATCTGAAGCTCAAACAATCTGTACTGGAAAAGCTGATTCCTATCATAAAAATCTTCAGCTCAGAAAATTCAGTATGTGCCAGTCAACTAACTAAGGTAGGCCATTAAGATGGTATTTGAAGGAATTGAAATTAATTGCTCTGCATATTATCTTAAGTATTCTTTTATATGTTGTGTTCATTTATTTTCAAATTCATATTTGATCTCATTTCCCTCTTATAGAATAAAAAACTATTAATACAAAAAAGCCCCAACAGATTGGTAATAGTGGTCAAAAAACTTTTGAGTAAATAGGTCTTGCACTCTGATGGAAAATCTGTTGAACTCCAGCTATGTGGGGGTTTCCAAAG
The DNA here is from genome assembly GCA_003546035.1 of Mixornis gularis. NCBI lineage: Eukaryota > Metazoa > Chordata > Aves > Passeriformes > Timaliidae > Mixornis > Mixornis gularis. The sequence goes on from QVAJ01000203.1 coordinate 1,207,621, forward strand.
TTCATGAGGATATTGAGGTGTCTTTTCTCTAATCCCAATTTTGCCAAGATTTTGAGATATAGAGTTTTTCCACTCAAGATAATATGGCTAATACTTTGAATTTAGACCCATTTGTGGGAGCTAACTTGTTTTTGTATTAGCATTTAAAATACCTTACAGTAATCTGGTACTATTGATGATGAAAATATTGTTGACCTTTTAAAAAAATTAACATCTTTGTTTTCCCTTCTCTTCCCYAGCAGTGATGAAGCACCGTTCAGTGTCTTCAATATAATGTTATTCGATGAGCTTTARGTAGATATAGTTAAGTAGAAGCTATGAAAGTGTTTTGTATCAGTTGAGAGAATTAATKTCATTGAATAACAGCTTTTGAGTTTTTTTCTGTACCTGGGAAAATAAATGGGATTGCATGGGATTGTGTCCATTCTGTTGAAAATGGCAGYCTTCACGTGGGGAAAAAATGTAGCTGATTTTCTGTCTGGCCTGAGAGGCTGGGCAAAAGGGTTCTTTATGCTACCCTGGGATGAGTTTGTGAAAGTCAACTGAGTAAGCTGAGCAAAATGTGAACTGAATGTCGGTTTCACACATCAAACCAGTGGTCTTGTGACCACAGTACAGTGTAAGATTCCATTTAGCATTATTATGATCAGTGACTGAGTTATTGTAGCTATATTTTGAAATTTTTTTCTCAATTTTCTTGCCATGTTTTTGTGTAATCTTTGCTCCCAAAATGTCTTCCTAAAAGTATTTACCAAAGCTCTTTTTATTAAAGTGCTCCAGAAGTGTTTTCCCAGCATTTATATAAATTTCAGATGACAAGAGAAAAATCTGGGAGAGCACTGGAGTATTACTAACCTTCAAGGAACTGCATTGTGACTCTAGAATTATAAAAGTTCACTAGATGGTAAATGGAAGTTACAGTCTAACCAAAGCARGAAATTTCCTAGATGGTGAGTTAAGTTGCTTGATCTAATTCCATGTCACAGCCACAATAAAACATTTTGGATGTAGTGTTAAGAAAGTATCTCACCCAATTTAAAGGTTTCCTTCTCTTACTATATCTCTATTTCCCCAGCAAAASTACTGTTAGAGATGATGCATGAATGGAAACTCTTTAGCTATTTTAGTTTTGAGAAAAGGCCAGTTTGATTAAATTTTATCGAGAKGAAACTGACAAATTTCTTTTCATGYTAAACATTGATAAGAAAGGAAGCAAGAACCACAAAGCAGCATGCATGGAAGAGTATCACCAACCTGAAAGAAACTTTTATGCTAAATTATGAATGCAACCTAGAATTAGTTGTTAAGTGACAACCTAGAATTTCATAACAAATTCTGATTCTTCTTCTCACARGATATGAAGGAATGACTTTTACCACCCACCTTGAGACATTTGATGAAGTCGAATCAAATAGTTGGAGTTGAGTGATTCAAAGATTCTACCACAGGACAATACACTCCTCTAGAATTKATTAATCATGATATTTCTTTCAACCACCCTGCCTCTAGATGTCTACCTGACAACTGTTGTTTTACATTGTTAATTTTTCTGTGCAGAGGCCTAAAGAATGACACATGGGATTTAGTAATTCTTCACTGCACACCACAAGAGAAGTGAAGCACTGCACAAGTGCTCTGTTGATGAAAGTAAGCACGYAAACAGGGGAGATACACAGGGATGTAGATATGGATCACATATTTAGATATTCAATCAGTTCRGAGCTTATGGATCAGTTCTGACGTTGTTGAATTGATGTGCTTACTTTACTTTGAAGGTAAGTGAAACATGTTTTATTTACATTTTGTGCTCTGAATAAAGAAACTGTGTTGATCACATTCCCATTCCAGTATTCACCTTCTGAATAAGTGGGATGGAGAAAAAGAATGTGTACCTGAAGAAAGTGTTAAGTTACGATACACTCTGTCAACGAGAAGTCCTTATTGCACCCTAGGCTAGGAAGGAGAAAGAGCAATCTAAATTTTTAGGAAGGACAAAGCAAAYTAAGAAAAACAGAGATTTCTGGATGTGTGACAATAAAGATTTATAAAAAATTATCATTTGAAATAGACAATCTAAGTAGGMCAGAAGAGACAAACTTATATTTATATATACATGCATTTGTTTGGCTTTGTCATCTGTTAAGGAAAAAAACAAAATGCAATAAAAAATAAAGGCACCTACTTTATCCAAGAGCTACTATATGTAGCTCCCGTGCAAGAACTGTTTACTGGATGGCAAGTAAACTTTATATGTGTTTGGCTTTTACCCATTGTACCTCGGGTGATTTGTCTTTGCAAATTTCCATTGAAARTAATCCTTTCAAAACAATTCAGTTATGACTCTAGGGACTGCTAAAATGTTACAGAATTTATTGATTCATAGAACGGACAACATAAATATTTCAGAAGGTAAGCTGGAATAGCAATTGCTTCCACTTAAAAYCTTTTCATTTTTTTAGTGTACCGTATCTTAAATCTTTCTTTGGCCTGAGATGAGGATAGTGATGGTGATGGTAGGAATTTTTGTTTATTTTTTTTCCCCTGAATATATTTAAAATATCTTGAGTCACTAAGTCCCATGAAAAAAAMAAACAAAAAAAAAGTCCAAACACAAACTGTAACCCTTAAAATAATTTAATTTGAGGTGCTGAAGTGCTATGTTTCAATTACATATTAAAGAAAACAGTCTTCTTTTCAAGCAAAAAATTTGGAATCTTATAGGGATATTAGTAACAAGTCAGGACAGAAGATTATTATTTTCTAGTGAATTAATCGCTGATGAATTGAAAAATACAGTGTTCTAAATGGTCTTAAAACTGAAATCAGGTGACTAATATTTTGCTGGTATTATGGAATTAGTCCACATTCTCTTATTTCAGTGATGTGTCAAAGTGAGAATTCTGCTAAGGTTTATAATTTGTTATGAGGATTCCTTGAAAAAATAGTTGTACRACAAAATATATCATGTCTTTGTTATCAGTTTGAGGCCATCAGACTTAGTTGATAGATCCAAAAATGCAGCTCAGTCTGTGGATTTTCTGAATCAACTGCAAGTACTGCTGTTTTATTGCACGGGGTAGTGATGTCTGTGCTGTCACTTATTCTCCCCAGCTTAAGCTCAGTGAACAGTTCATTTCTTCAAAGAATTTTCACTAWTGGGATTTATAGCATTGGAAAGGASAGATTATCTAGCCTCCAATCCCTGTTTTCCTTGTCAGCAGATCTGAGAATAGAAATCTGGGAAAGGAGCCAACTCTTCTGAAAAATGTGTGTAATATTGTAATGAAAATCAGGACATAATTGCACTTGTAGACTGTGTAGTGTACCACGAACTGTGACCAATAACTGCCCTGTAGCTTGTGAATAAGTTCTGTATTTTCACAACCCTGAAGTGGTCCAAGAGAGCGCTAAATATTGTCGAGGAAGCTAAAAAGAATGTTATGGTGCATGTGCACATTGACTAGCTGTTAAACATGTATTTAAATATTTAATGTATTCTAGCAAAAACATTGAACTTGAAAAACATCTCTGTTCTGAGATCTGGGCCAAGAGAAGATAATTTTTCTTAATTAATTTTTTTTTAAATTTTATTTCAGGCACTTGTACCCAGTTCTCTGCTGAGGAAAACAGATGTATTTTCCTGAGTGCACACCAACAAAGTTTTCTCTCTAATTAAACTGTGGCATCACACAGATCAGCTTAATGTTTGCTAGCTAAGAAAGCAAGGTGTTCACTGAGGAATTTTTTCTTTCTTTTTTTTTTTTTTTTTTTTTTTTAATCGTTTACACTATTCTGAGCAGCAGTAAAACCTGGCACAGCCTCTCTGGTGATGCTGCTACCCATCACAGGTTCGTGAGTGGATGAGTCTCATTCAGAAAGAATTTAATCATTCCTTTGCAAAAAATGACTCATAGGTCCTGGTGAAAAGGATTCCCTGATCCTGTTGGTAGTCAGCTTAATCCCCAGGTTCTGTATTGGGAGCAGCTCTGTGKGTTAGCCAGGCCACCAGAACAGCAAAGGGGTGCGAGGAGGTAAGCAGGGTGTGCTGGGAGATTTTAACCTCATTTGTTTCCCCTGCTGTGTGATGGAGAGATTGGTCCACTAGGATTCCAATATCCCAAATGCTGAGTTTTCCAGGGGTAGTTACCACGAACAACTTTTACAATTTTCCACGGTCTTTGGTCTTTTTTTCACCAAACTGGATCTCTCTGAAATTCCCACGTGTGAAATGCCCAGTCTTTCAACTTGGAATTTTTAAGGCAAATTGCTCTTGTTGTCACAGTAAAAAATACAATGTCTGTAGCTTTGAAAATAATATTTTTACATGAATCTAACATTACTAATAATTATGTTTTATATTTATGTGTGTACATACACATACATATACTGTTCAAGTTCATAATATTAATTTTCCATCCCTTCATCATGATAATTTTGGTGATAAGAGCAATGGTGACCATCACTGAAAGCAACTTTCTCTCCAAGGCATAGAGACAGCTGCTGTACAACATCTGGACATCCATGGGTGTTCCCATGGTGGAAAATAGCCCTAAAGGATGTTGGACCACCAAGTAATGAGAAAAAAAAAATCATGACCGTACTTCAAATCAGCCCATAACTGGTAAAAACTGTGATCATTTACCTTGTATCCTGAAAATTCAGTCGAATAAAAGAGAATGACCCAGAATCCTGGAGATGTTGAAGCCATTGAGTGGATATTACACAKTGGACATTTTTGATTGATTGTTTTTTGAGTTATTATAGAATTTATCTTGGCTTACTGTGTTATTTATATTGTATTATTGGTCTTTTTTGAATAAGTGTACTATATTGAAAGGTGTTGTGATTTTGCATCATGTTCCCCTTCAGCTGTTAAGTGTGAATGAAAAAAGCCATCTCTAATGGATAGTGACCTCAGTTTTGCAAACACAAGGATAAGGAATCATTGCACTAAGGATTCCTGCTCTGGGCTCTCCCTAAATTGTGTTGTGCTTGGAGAAAGTCAGCACAGCACCTGTAACTATCATCATTATTTTATGTAGTGAAGTATCAATTCAGAAGTGACCTAAGAATCATTTGCAAAGGACCTTGATAGATGACCTTGGACAGACAGTATCTGGTGATCCCCCAGACSCCCATTTTTATGTTAGTAATGTCTCTGGTAATACCAGAAATGCTAACTATCAGAAACTCTTGCTGGACACAGACGGAGATGGAAAATGTCCCCCAAAACTCTGCATGACTTCTGAGGATTGCACCATAGTTCWGCTGGTGTTTCCCTTCCTGGTGCCAGTGCTGGCTGCATCCTCACACACTGGGAACAAGGTGGATGGTGATTAAGTTCCTCAAATATTGTCACTTGTCCTTAACCTTAACTTTATGGCTCCCTTAAATCCCCCAAATTATTCTCAAATCTTTCAAATTACACTTAAATCACCTAAATTATACTCAAATAACATGACAGTAATGGACCTGGGGATAATTACTGCAGTAGTGGACTTTGGGAAGATTCCTTTTTCTGTCCAAGTAATTTATTGGAATAATTATAATGAATCCTTTATTATTTCTTCATTTTTGGCAGCTCATGAGCATGGTTGTTTTTGAGCTTCATGGTGCTGGTGATCAGGATAAGCAGAAATAAATCTCTGGAAAACACCTTTGGGCAACCAGTACCTTGAATTTCGTTTCAGGGTGGTAACAAAGCTAAAAGCTACTCTGGGCTCTCAGCACCATATCAGAGATCCATAGCATCCCCATTTCCAATGTCAGTATTTCCTACTCCCTGCTCAAAATGAGTACCTGTGGCAGAAATATGCTGATGTCTGCTCCTATGCCCTCCCCTGTGCACCACCTGCCCCCAGAGAAATGTGCCCTCAGCCACCACTCAAGTGCTGGTATAACACTGCAGCCACCAGTTCTGACCTTGTTTACTTAAATGCTTCAGGGTTTTCCTCTTTAACAAATCTGACTCTTTATCTAATATTTCCACTAGGGAAGTAACTTCAGTGTGCACTGTCTCTCTGCTTAGCAGTGGATGATTTTTGCCCAGTTCCTTTTTCCATTATCCATCTGCATTTTTTTTGAACTTCCCAGTGGTGCTCAACAGAAACAGCTCCACGGTCTGAGCATTTTTTCATGGGCAACCTCTATCAGGAACATCAAGGTTGGTCCTCACAGCTCCAAGGAGGATCCACAGATCCTCAATGGACCAAGTGCCTAAGAGGTATAAACTGGTTTGATAGTTGTCTTCTTCTGCCTCAGTCACCCTGAGCATGGTACACCCTTGGTACCATGACAGGTACAACCCAACCTGAAAATGATTCATACGAGATTTGTCTGCRTTTTCTCATCCAATTCTCTTTCTTCCTCAAAGACAACCACTGAGCCAGTTTACAGCTCTTCGGCACTTGAGCCTTCAAGGATCCACAGACCCTCCTTGGATCACTGAAGAACTGGATCCTGAYGATCCTTCTGCAAGCACATCTTGAACATTGCAGATGATCTTGCTGTCAGAGACAGGAAGCAGGTGTTGGACCTGATGTGCATAAGCACCTTGAACTTCAGACATGACCTTGAAGGTAAACACAAGCACTTTTATGTGCAAGAGCACAAAGCTAGTTGACAGTACAGGTGACAAAAATGAGATCAGCCTTGATTGCAAGGCTCTCTCATGCTGTTGAGATAAGAGCTGTGGTTCTAATTCCATATTTCTGCTTATAAACCAGAAATTTCAAGGCTGTTTTATTGAGGTCCCCACTGGTCCATCCATAGGCTTTGCTGCTTACAACAAACACGTTTAGCATTTTCCCTGCTGTTAACAACAGGCTTTTTCTCTGTTTTAAATCACCACATTCTTTCTCAAATAATATTTYTCCAAGTCTGGAAATAGTTTGGCTTGACCAAAATATTTTTCAGCACAGGAGGCAGGGATGAAGGAGAAATATTCATGTCTTTGCAACTAAATTTAAGGGACCGTTGCCTTCCCCTCSACCTCTCCTCTCTCAGTCAGTAAAGGAAGATAAGGCTCCACAGAAGACAATTCAGAGCAACTCCCTCTCTGCAAGGAYTATGTAGTTGTGTAAATTAAAAGCCAAATCACTTGCATCAAATCTCATAGCATAAACAATTTGGTTTCTTCTTCAGAGACTGTAGCCCTGGTTTCATGCCAGAGAYGTTTTGGTTTTCTGAAATTGTTTTCCCAGGGAATTTTCTGTAAACAAGAGACATGTTTTTGTAACTGCAACTTTGTTTTCATTCTATTCCCAAGGAGGGACTTCTTCTTGATGTTTCTCTGGTCTGACCAATGTGATTGAGGAGGT